>PVJO010002386.1:0-55554 GCA_004026905.1 Hystrix cristata | reverse complement strand
GAACGAGAGGAGAGAGGGCAGGGAAGAGAGAGAAAAATCATGCTGACTGTGTGTCCTGTCCAGCCCCTGACTTTAACTGGACCTCTGTGTATCTCACTATATTCTTTTATAAATTTCTATTCCAAGTGCTTAAATCTAACATCCCCTCCTAGGAAATGACCTTGCCTCCCACTTTACTAGAAAACCAAAGTAAAATGTATTTGCCAAATTCTCTCATTCTTCCTCTAAATATATCAAAATGTCTGCATCTGCACTGTCAAAATTTCTTATTTTTACAAAGAGCTAGTTTGTACATTGTTTTAAATGTTCCATAAAGACCTCCAAGTTTTTTTCCCTCTTGACTCGAAAATGTGTGTTTTCCTTTCCATGGCTAACTTGCCAGAGCCTTCTCTAACAACTGAACTCTCCTTTTCTTCCATCTTTACCTTGTGTCTCACCTTTTCTACTTAGTTCATTTCTGGCCAACAGATTTTTAAATCAGAAACACTGAAGGGTCTTTCACTCGACTTGAAATCTAACAGCTAAGCCTGTCACTATGTGATATAGGTATACTGACCAAAAACCTCAGACTCATAGGTCAGAGAAAAAGACGGCTGGTGATCACATCAGGGCAGAAGTGCCAGTGTCTCCCGGCAGGTCTCCGAGCTCAGATCCACAGGGCAGCCCTGGTGTGTGGGGGGGTGGGGGGAGACAGCTGTTACCTGTGCGAGTAGCAGGATGAGCTGCAGGGGAAGAGCCCTGAAATAAGGAAGAGAGATGGACAGAATTTACTTTGGAATGAGCAGATCGTTACCAGGGAGAAGGAATTATTCCCCCTGCAAGATGTCCTCAGGAAGTGAACCGGTCTGTCTTTATATACCACTCAGGAAATAAATCTTCCTCTGATCTTCATGTAAACGCTGTCTCTGGCTTTCAGAGATGTTTGTTGTGCAAACCCTTTTGCTCAGAAGATACAGAACATGCAAAACCATGAGACACTCAAAAAGAGTTGTCCCCCACACATGTTCTCCAGGTGTCTCTCAGGTTCAGATGTCTCTTGTTTAGTCTGCACTTGCTCCCTCTGTTTCCTACTGCCTGTAACACTTGCCCATCTCCCATTTAGCTATTAAACGAACGAATCACAGGGTGACCTCCATCCTACACTTTTCCCTCAAATATCTTCTATTCAAGTTGCAGGTATCACCTCTGCTGGTGGCTCCAGTTTCCTTCTTACGTGGCAAAACTCACTTGTCATCTTATTTCTGCCTGGATATATTAAACTTTAAAAATTACAATCAATTCCTGACTTTTAAATTTTTTGTCAGTAGGACCCTCATTCTAACAGGATTTTTTTTTTAGATTCAAAACCCAAGAATGTGGTTCAGTAAGCTTATTCAAATTCAACAGTCTTTCAGCTGGAATTCTTTGCCTATAATTAATTCATGTTTTACAGACACTTCAGAAATCCCTCAAACAGAATCATATTACAGAGTCCATGCAGGGTTAAAACCTAGTGCGACTTCTACCATCTTTCCTACACTCCCTCATGCCACTCTACACCACTGTATCAAAGGCCTTGTGCTGACCTGAATTCGCTGCTCATTTATCCAAACATTCCTGAAAATCTAATATGAGTCAGGCATTATGCTAGGAACTGGGGCTATAAATCTGAGTAAGTTATTATCTTTCTTAAGAGAGAAATAAATATGTAAATAAATGCCCAGAGTGTGATTAGTACCGTAAGGATGCAAAGTACATTCTCTTTCCCTAAGCCACTTAACCTGACAATATAAAGTATGACACCCTGGGAAAGTCTTGAAGGATGAGTTGGAATTTGTTATATGACCATGAAAGTATATTCTTGGCAAAGTACAAATACGTACAAAGGCACAAAGGTATGAAATTGAATCCTTTATTTGAAGAGCTGTAAATATTTCAGAATAAGCAGACTGTGTGATTGAAAGTAGAGGGATAAAAAGATACAAGGATGGGAAAGGAAAATTAGATAAAAGGCCTTCAATGTATTTAAGTGGTTTAGACTTTTTCCTGAAATAGTATGATCACATTTACCTTTTAAAAAGAAGTTGCTCCATCATTTGTTCAGGCAAAGATCATCATTGATATTAAAACTACTAGATGAAAATATGAAGATTAGAAGATATTTAAATAGTTTCTAAGTTCTGTGTCTCTTCACATGACACTTATTAATCACAGTGGGGAAAAGAAGAACTTAACAGTGGAAAAATCCTATAGATCTCATCCCAAGCAATTAATCAAAATTAACATCAGAGTAATGGGACACCAACATCATGAACCTCCTGATATGCAATGAGAAACATCACCAGTTTCTTCCAAAATGCATAACCAAATCTAATCATAGGAACACAGCAGAGCAGCCAGGCATGGTGGTATACGCCTGTTTTACAAGTACTCAGAGACTGAGGCAAGAAGATCACAAGTTAAGTCCTACCTGGGCAACTTGGCAAAGCCCTGTCTCAAAATTTGAAAAAAAACATTTTTTTTTGAAGGCATGGGGATATAGTTGAGTGCAGAGGCTCTGGGTTCAATCTCTGTACCAAAAAGAAAGAAAAACAGCAGTAAACTCAGGCTGAAAAGTATTCTATAGAATCAGCACTTTGCACTTCCCAAAACTGTGAAAGACAAAGGAAAAAAGTAAAGATTAAAGGAGACTAAATACACACGAAGTTTGTGAGTTTTATAATTATACTGTGGTTATATAAGATAGTTTCCTTTTTAAATAAGTATACAATGAAGTACTTAGGAATAAAGGAGTGTCACATGGCTTACTGTCAAAAGATTCTTAGAAATCATATAGAACATAGATGTTCATAGCATTATTACTCACAACAGCCAAAAAGCTAGAAGTTCTTATCTAAGTGTCCATGGAGGGTTGAGTGAACAAAATATGGAATAGACATACAATAAAATATTACTCAGCCTTGAAAAGAAAGAACATTATGTCACATGCTACAATATAGAGAACTCTTGAAGACATTTATGGTAACTGAAACAAGTCAGTCAAAAAAGGACAAATATTATATGAGTCTACTTATATGAGGTACTCAGAGTATAGTAGTCAAATGTAAAGAGACTGAAGATGGATGGCAGTTACCACAGGCAATGAGAAGTCCTCCCTGACTCTTTGTCCAGCCTTTCCCTTTAATCTTTACCCCTTCCTGGACAAATATAGTGTTTCTCCCTCCCTAGATTTTGTGATAGCATCTTTTGCCCTAATGTCACAATGTGTCCAAATAAATGGCTTATCTATTTCTTCCATATAATGAGCCCTTGACAGCAGAAACAGTGGTCATGTTTATGAATCTTTGACACCTTTCACAGAGCATGAGTTGTTAACAGGTGCTCAAGAAATGTTTGAATGAAATCAGTAAGTTATTAAATGCCTACACTACTTTTGTTCATAACATCTTGTACTTTCCTCTTTCCTTCCAGACCACCGAAGTTCATATCCTATTTCAATAGTCCTCCTCCTTCTATTCTGTAGTTCTTCATAGTATCATGTATGGCAATGCCAGATCAGTACAATCCCATATTTCGGAATACCTTTGTGGAAACTTACAATATCTTCCTGATATTTAAAGAACGAAGTCCAAGATCGCACAAGGCCTTCACATTATGCTTTCAGCATATACCACATTTATATGATATTCTGTTTACCTACCTGCCTAACTTTACCACTTGCCTTCTGCAAGACTTTGTGACAGAAGGAAGTTTACTAAGTGAGATCTATGCTCATCATCTTTGTGTCTACTTTTGATCTCTTCTTTCTGTTATTACTTCATCTCCTTAGAAAGAGAATAATCTTGAAGAACACTCAGCCATATTCATATTTAAGTAAGAAGTTCTATTTTAGAGAAAAGCATGAGTAATATAACAAAATTTAAGATAGGTGGCCACCCAACACAACATTTGGCTCATAATAAAATTTCAGTAAGCATTTAAACTAAATTAACTTTGTTTGAATTTTAAAGGTAGAAATTTTAGGGTTGTTTTTTTTTTTGGAAGGGTGGTTTTGTTTTGTTTTGAAACTTTAGTTTAAGACTAAAATAAAGAAAGCTATTTGCTGTTTTAAGCCTTTGGAAACTTGCTTATTTTTGCTTCCCAGTAATTTGAATTAACATCTGAATGTTTTTTGCCATTATTATTTGTATTTTATTGCTTTGAAACACAAAGTCAAAACAAATTGGAGACTACTATATTACACAGGTTTTGAAAACTTTCTTTTTATACTCTCTTTCTAGGTTATATGTAAAGTCAGATGTGCCACTGAACTTGACAAACACAAGTAAGTTTCACAAGCACCTAAATTTCTACCTAACAGATCTGAAGCTTTAATTCATTAATATCAATGCTTAGTATCTAAAAGATGTAAGTATTTTTAACTGTAGACTGCTCACATAGACTGAAAAAAGAGGTTGTTTAGGGCACCTTGCCAGTTTTATAGAAAAGCAAGTATTAGATCGGCTCCAAGCAAGTAAATCGAGTAGCCCACAGTTCTCTCCTTTTAGCCAGTCTAATACTTTTTTCTTCTTTGCTACTGCCCCACTTCTGATGTCAGATGTGGCTCCTGAGGGTCCACATAGGCTGAAGTTAGATTCTGATGTTTGGGGTGAGAATTTATTCTATAGCTCTATGATCTCAGTAATGTTTCAGTACTGAATGCTAAACTGTAGAGCCCTGAGATTTGGGTTTTAGACCTAATTCTCCCACTAACTTGCTAATTATTCTAACTCATTTACCTTTCCTATGATTTGGTTTCCTAAACTAATTCCCTGGGTATACAATTTCAAGAGTTTTTTGGATTTCAAACTATATAATAATTGTTTTTATTATTTAGTCTAAGAAAATAGTAAGACCTTACCTTTTCAAACCAGAATTTGTATACTTTGCATATATACTTACAAAGCTTGTTTCTTATAAACTGCATATTACTTTCAATTCATCTTCTGTAAACTATTTCCAACTGTAGATAATTTATGGTTCCCACTAGTGAAAATGATCTGAAGTATAAGGTTTGGGGTTGCAGAATAAATTTCTGGACCATATGTACTTAATTTGGGCATGCAAATGTGTTCAAACAGGTTACTTTCCTACAGAAAGCTGTTACTGATCACTGATAAGGATAGCCACACTTGCTCGGAATCTTTTTTGTGAGGTGGTCTAATTTTTCTTACAGGGACAATATTAAGTGAGTTGTTTTGTGTGCACAGTAAATCTGTACCTTTATAAGAACATGGAGTATGGATGAGTGCTTCAGACTGTGTATATCTCATCCTTGTGTTCTTCCTTGGTCAAGTTTAAAAGCAATGTTTACTATCAACAGGGGGTTCATGGGATTGAATGTTGTTTAAAACAATTTCCCTTGCCTCTTAAAATTACTATTAGATGATAAATTTAAATTTAGATGAAACATATTAATTTTCTAGGCAAATTTTAAGTCTAATAATTATCAGAATGGAAAGGTCAATGAAAATATACTTAATAGTAATAAAAATGAAAACTGCAGGGTTGTTGAAATTGTGTTAAATATCTTCCTGATAGAGACCAAATAAATTCAAATCCACAAGAGATAATTTCTGAATTACTACTTTAAAATCTATACCATTTTAAATGGATAAGATACTAATTTTATAACAGAACAAATATTCTAAGTAACTAAGAGATTATTAAATTTGTATTTAATGAAATTATAAACATTTTAAACTGAAGAAATTCTTCTATCTAAAATAATACAACAATTTCTAGTTAGTTTTATAACATCTAACAAACTCCTTTTTTCTTTCAGAATTCTACTGCATTTGGGCTTCATACTGGCGAGCCTTCTCTTTTTAGTAGTGAACTTGACTTGTGCAATGCTAGTCCACGGAGATGTTCCAGAAAATCAATTGAAATGGACCGTGTTTGTTCGAGCATTAATTAATGATAGCCTGTTTATTCTTTGTGCCATCTCTTTAGTTAGTTACATATGCAAAATTACAAAAATGTCATCAGCAAATGTCTACCTCGAATCAAAGGTAAGTGTATTTCTTAATTTTGCACTTGAAAATCTAATTTCAAATTCTTATCCTATGTACCATATTTTAATGAAAAGCTTATGTTGCTTTTGTTTGTTTGTTTGTTTGTTTGCTTTTATTTTTGTCTTTCTTGAGACAGGGTCTCACTATTGCAGCCCAGGCTGGCCTTGAACTCCACAGTGCACAGCCTCCTGCCTCAGCCTCCCAAATGCTGGGATTACAGGCATGTGCCACCATGCCCATCTTATGTTGCTTTTTAAAAAAGTATTCCAAGGGGTTGGGGATTTGGCTCAGTAGTAGAGTGCTTGCCTAGCCAGTGCAAGGCCCTGAGTTCAATCCCCAGCACCAAAAAAAAAAAAAAAAAAAAAAGTATTCCAAACCCCAGCCACATTTCTGAGCATGACAGAATAGCTACTAACAATTAAAGGATTTTTAAAATTTGATCTTTGGTAAACAGCGGTTTAAAAAAGAAGCTTTACTACACGTATGTTTTCCATGACTCTGCATTAGAGGCTAGTTAAATGAAAATAAACCAGAATGTATGTGAATGGGCCCAAAATAGTCTAATAAGTAAAAATACAATAACAATTTAAGATGGTGTGTGTGTGTGTGTGTGTGTGTGTGTGTGTGTGCGCGCGCGCGCTCACTGGGGCCTTGCACTTGCAAGGCAAGCACTTTAACCACTGAGCTAAGTCCCCAGCCTAACAACTTAAGATTTTATCCAGTAAGAGTAGCATTATTGCCGTTAAACAAATTTACCAGATTATATCTATATATACTTGAGTTAGCAATGTAAAGAAGTCATACAGGTTAAGTGGTTTTTATTTGTGTGAAAGTTTAGAAAATGTCACTTCGCCCTATGTAGTATGAAGTGCATGTTATGATTGAAACAGCTAGTCCTGCCTTGCTTCTCCCTTTCCTTACACTTGGGAAAAAAGCCAAGTGTTAACTCATTCCCTTAAGGAAGAACCGTGTTAGTCTCCTCTGCTGGTGACCGACAGTGTGGCTGAGCAGTGAATTGGTCATCACCGTGTATTGTGCTATGGGGCCAGCAGTGCAGATTCGAAGATGCTGGAGTGGATGTATACACACACTTTTTGCAGTCACTTGCCCTAGAGAGCTTTCTTTTCTTTTTCTTTTTTTTTTTTTTTTTTTTTTTTTTTTTTTTTTTTTTTTTTTTTTTTTTTTTTTTTTTTTTTTTTTTTTTTTTTTTTTTTTTTTGGTACTGGGGATCAAATTTAGGACCTTGTGCTTGCTGGGCAAGCGCTCTACCACTTGAGCTAAATCCGTGTTTTTTAGACATGGTCTAGCTAAATTGCCCAGGCTGGCCTTGAACTTGTGAGCCTTCTGCCTCAGCCTCCTGAGTAGCTGGGATTACAGGCATGTACCACACCATGCCCGGCTTTAATGAATAGGTTTTTTTTTCCTTAGTAGATACATTCCATGCTTGCATATAGTCTATGACAGAGCAGATTTAACCAGGGTACTTCAAACTTTCCCTCTGAAAGTTTGATATCCAAATCTTATGAAACAACTGAAAGAAAAAAAGACAGACTCTTACCATGAGTTCAACCAGATTCCAAGAGCAGAGAGACCCAGGAGACTGACCAGTAAAACACTTCCTAGCTGTTTGCCTACTTGTCAGGTCTTAAACTGTCCCCACTGCAGCTTTTGGAGGAATAAAGCAGTTTGGAATCTTGCCTTTCTGCCCAAACCAGACGGGCTAAGGGAATTTTTCCCTCCCCATCTGAAGATTTGAGTCTTTAAGTCTGCTAAATGAAACTGGCAATAGATAGATGAATAGGAGAAAAAGCACACAAATTGGTCAAGGTATATATGTGCACAGGAGCCATATAATACTCCAAAAAAGAGTCCGGGTGGTTAAGGTTTAAATACCATCTTCACTGGGGTAATGGAAGTGGGGAGCTATAGCAGTTTTACTGGGGTACCGTGTTGTATGTAGGGGACACGAATGAGCCCCAAAAACAGACAAGTCTGGAACAAAGCTCCTCTGGGCTCTAGGCATGGTATTTGATTTTCAGTGTTTTAGTGGTTAGTCCTTTCAGGTTAACGAGATTTCATAACAATTTCATACCTTCTGGGAAGAGAGCTTCCCTTAGGCCTCTCTGGGTTGTGGGAGAGAAAGAGAATCAAAGATGAGATGGGATGGGGGAAGGTAAGACAGACTGGAGAAACAGTCAGAAACTGTTTCTCCACTCCGCATATCAAAGTGCCACATTTTGGGATATCATTTTCTGAGGCCCAGTCCTGCCAAATGAGCTTTCACAAGTGAACTGTGTGAGAGCAAAGTGAACCGATAAACATGCCCAAGGTCACATAGTTGGACCAGCATCCATATTCATGTCTGACCACAGGTCTCTTACTAGTAACTCTTGTCCTTTATAATCCTGCATTGATTCGATTTATAGGACCCTGTGTTAATGTTCTTCTAGGTATATATGTATAAAGAGTTTTAATTTGCATGTATTAGTATGCGTGCGTGCGTGCGTGTGACTTATAGGCAGAATCTAGGCATTTATTCTTTATCTGTTTGGCATGTTTTCTCTTTGCACTAAAATATTGCTTTTGTTAAGAATAATAGCTGTGTGTTTAGTTAAGAAGGGATGTTTAATTCTTTTAAATCCTTCTCGATAATTATTCATCGCCACAATACAGTTTTTCTAGTGTACAAATAAACTATTTGACAAGATTTCTTTATGTTCCTTGAATTTTGAAAGAAAACTTCATTTGATAATTTCTTTTAGTTTCTATATTTCAATTTATTATATTATTTAAATATTTATTAAACTTAGACTTGAAGTAAAATGAAACAACTTTTCCCCCTTTTCACTGTCCTTCTCAGGTTTTACAACATAAGCATATTTATCTCATGAACTGAGGTGGGTAATACACACTGTACAATACAAAGTAGTGATAATTTAAACTCTAGTGTCTTAATGCCACTGTTTAAATCAGAATTCTACCATTTACTATGACTCTAACCTCCCTGTCCACATTTAAACTAGAGGTAAGTATAGTAACAATCTCCATAGTAGTGTTGCCAAGATAAATGGTAATATACAGGAAGTCATAGCATACTATCTGGTACTATAATAGTATAAATGTTAGTTGCTATTATTTTTGTCATCAGATTTTTTTTTTTTTTTTTCAAGTCCTTTTTTTTTTTTTTTTTTTTTTATTATTTTTTACCAAGAACATGTATTGGTACATTGCATACATAATGATCATAATCAACATGGTTATTTTGTACCTGTACATGATACATCTTGGTGTCATCAGATTTTGACACAGTTTATAGAATAGAATTATTCTCAGGAGACTTGAACAAATCCTTCCACTTGGCAGAAGATTGTTTTTTGGCAATATTTTTGTTTCCTTTTGTTTTATTTGTCTATCCATATAATGGACATTATATATATATATACATATATATACACACACATATATATTTTACATCCATAATATAATGGATATTTGTCTATCCATTATTTGTGTATCCATTAACTAGTTTTATTTCCACCATACCTGGTGTTTTATAGTTTAATATATACTTAATCATATTATCATTAAATTTTTTTCTGTGTGTAATATAAAAGAATATGTCAACATAAAAGAATGTAATTTAAAAATTTAAAGAGCAATAATGTCACCACTAGCACATACAGTATTTAGAACTCAGTGTAAATATAGCATTGTACCCTGCTTTTCCCCTTATACTAGTAAAGCATTTTCTCATGATGATAACAACTCTTAAGGCTGCATAACATTTCATCATATGTAAAAGCTTAACTCTTATCTACTGATAGTCCTGTAAGTGGTTTTAAAAAAGAATCTCAGCTTCCATGGTGTTTTCTTCCAAGTTAGTTTTGTTTTGCTTTTTAAGAAAAAAAAATGTAAGAATGAGTTGGAGGTTTTAGTGATTACATCTGGAACTATCTACCTCAGTCAGTTTACAGAGCACTTAAGTATCCTTTATGTTATCTTTTGCATATTTTAATGCATATTTTTTAATTTGTATTTTTTCTTTAAACAACTAGAACAGCAATATGATTAGATTCTCTTTTTCAAAGTAGCACTTGTTTTTTAAATACTAGTTATCAAATAGTTCATTTCTGTTTTGTTTTTTTCTTTCTTACATTTTTAAAGTTGTTGTTCCACATCTTTGTGTTTATACAGATACTTAATTCATTCTTTTGTAAACTAATATAGGTATTTAGAGCAATATGCTTTCTCAAGTACTGTTTGGCAGCTTTCCATAATCTTAAAATGTTATAGCAACATCCCTTATTTAACAAAAACAAAGAAAATTTACATTTGGATTTCAGCCATGTCTCAAATATTGCATATATACCCATCAGTGTGAATGAAATATTACCTCTATCTAAAGGTTTTACTTCAACTCATCTTGGAAGAAAATCTAAAATACAGACATTTGTCCGCTTTGGGTTCCCTTACTTCTATAAGAAGTTAACCAGTTTCACCCTCTGCTTGATTGTTCCATGAACCTGAATCTGGTCTACCAAATAATGTAGACTTTCTGTATTCTAGGTTTTTGCCAGAGAAAATAAATTCTCACAACTTAATAAATTCACAACATAATTGTCAGAGAGTCGACCTGATAGATATACAGTCTGTCCATTTCTTTGCCTATTCTACATCTTTGCAGTCTTTTGTACACAGACTATATTATGCCCTGGGTAGAGTTGTCTTCTGCAGCCTACACTTTGTATCATGCTTGGGCCTACAGCAAGGTATGTGTAGGAAATGTCGTGTAAGAAAGAGTTGCTCTAAAATCAGTATCTATACTGTTGAGGATATTACCTACACAGTGTCCCCAGAAAACATCTTTCTCTAAGATCCAATACCAGGAAAAATAGTGTTGATTAAATCTTTTTTTTTTTTCCCTTTTGCTACTATGTTGTTTAGAGGCAGAAACATACCTAACCGCTATCAATTGTAAATGACCGTATAATACCCATGTTTTATTCTGACACCACCTCAAGTTTCATCTTTCTTACCCCCTCCCACATACACACCTACTCAGATACATCCATATATATATATATATATATATATATATACACACACACACACACACACACACATAGTCGTTTTGTGTGTATATCTAAGTACTTCAGATTCTCATTTGTAATGAGAATAGTATAAATTAAAAATGGGATTGGGTATTCTTTTAGATATGTTTATATTTCTTTTGGGGGTATACTGATTTTTGAAATTAATAATTAAAGACTCAGTGACAGACAGCTTATCATAGGGATTAAAAGCTGGAAACCTGAAATCAGAGAGATGGATAGAAATCCTAGTTCTGCTGTTCATTGGCTGTGTGACCTTAGACATGTAATAGCATCTCCAGGCTTCCTTTGCTTTACCTGTAAAATAGAGATGAGGATAATGGTGATCATCTGGGTTGCTATGAGGATAAGAGACATATCTATCTTTAAGGTTGTTATGAGGATCAAATGAAAATGCATGCAAAGTGCTTAGTATAAGATCTACCACTTAGAAAGTGTTTGTGAATCTTAGCTATTATGGTACTAAGGGATGGTAACCTAGCTTCAAAGAGTTCTTGAATACCTGAAAATATTGGCAAAATTTATCTAAAAAGGAGTCCAATATATTTAATTAAATTCTCAAAAGGAATCGTGACCCCAAAAAAGAATCAGCACCACTGAAGAACAAATTTTTCTTTTGGATAGTTTAATTTTACATGACTGTACCTTACTTATATATACCCTTCCTCCCTGATTTTTATAAAGATTAAAGTCTCTTGATTATATTGCATCTAATTTTTTTTTTTTTTTGTGGTGCCGGGGATCGAACTCAGGTCCTTGTGCTTGCAAGGCAAGCACTCTAATCACTGAGCTAAATCCTCAGCCCTGCATCTAATATTAAACTAGTTTTTCTTAGGCATTTTTGGGACAAATGGTGTTGAAACCATGAAATGGTCTGTTTCTATTCTATTTTGTACCTCTGTCTCTCCCGGGACATTCGAGGGCCCAGGTGGACAGGGAATCTTTGCTCAGAAATCTAAAAATACGGAAGGCTTCACAAAATCTGCACATCCTCTTTGCACAAGGGCCATACTAAACTTGGCTTTGTTGTGCCACTTTAAACACATGTGCTGCCAAAGCAGGCACTGAAGTAGCCTTTTCAATCGTGGGTATTTTTGTTCTTAAGTCTGCTGTACCTTTTATTACAGCTTCAGTCTTGTGCTTGTGTTGGCATGATAGACTTAATACTCTTGTTTCACTTTCTGTCCATTTGATACCATTCCAAGTGTGTCTCATTAACTTAGACAACATATTATGCAGTTTGTTTTGCAGCTGCTAGTGAGCACCCACCTTTCAGGGTAGTGCGAACAGATTACATTTATTGATGTGATTATTAGTGTTGTTTTTTTCTGTCATTGTTTTATTAGTGCTTTCTTTCATCTGTATGATTTTAAGACACATTTAAATCTATTGACTTTTATCAGCGTTATAACTTTCAACAAGAAAATACATGCTGATAGAACCATTTTTATTCTACTGCCTTCTAATATTACTTTTTCAGAAAAAAGAATAAGAGAATATAGAAGACATGCTAAATTTAAAGGACAAAATAAGCACAAGAAGGATCAAATCAATGATAGATGAATGAGAATAAAAGTTAAGCTTTTAGCCTTAAATATCTTCCAGGAACATGCACAGTTTTATATTTGGATAAGAGTATAGAAAGAAACATTGTCTGTTTGTCAAGATCAGCTTGTCTCTCAGCCCAGTTTGCCATTTGCAAGTAATGCATTTTCTGTCTCCCTCCTGGATTCCTAACAGTTTTAATTATAGTCAGCCCATGCCTTCAGATCTACAGGTTCTTTATCTGCAAATTCGACCAACCACAGATCAAAGATATTTAGAAAAAAATTGTATATGTACTGAAAATATACAGACTTTTGTCATTATTCCCTAAAAAATATAGTACAAATTCTATTTACATAGCACTTACACTGTATTAGGTATTATAAATAATCTAGACTTAGTTTAAGGTACCCCAGAGAAAGTGTATGGGTTATACATAAACACGACGCCATTTTTATATAAGGGACGTGAGCATCCACGTGTTTGAATATCCAGAGGTCCTGGGACCAATTCCTTGTGGATATGGAGGTGACACAAATTTGTGAACATGTAAGCCTTCCTGCTGTACATTCACTAAGTTCCTGATCTTTTCTATTTAATATATTGGGATGGGAGGCAGCAGAGACATGGTAACATTCAACCAAATATATTTCTGATAATTTCTATTCTCCTGAATATTTCTAACAAATCCTGTAAGACTGAAGCAGTAATGTAGGATAACTTAGACCATAACTAAAGACTAAGTATCATTTGTGTCTCTCTTCTGTCACCTCGAAATAGAATTTAACTAAAATCGGGGGATGATGGAAAAATACAGGTTGCGTCATTCCCTATAATAGGTATGGCTGTCACCTTTCCAATACTTTGTTATAATATCTCTCTTGCATTATTGGGATTTACTTTTCCATCTCAAGCTGTGGAATTTCTTTAGTTTGCTGCTTCAGTTACTCCAGCTGCTGTATCCAAAATGTGTGATCTGATGTTCTCTTGCTAAGCTGATCTACTACATACTTGTCACATTTGAAAAATTCCTTATACTTGAGTTCACAGCGGGGTGTGCTAGGGATCAAACTTAGGGCCTTGCACTTGCTAGGCAAGTGCTCTACCACTGGGCTAAATCCCCAGCCCCTAGGGTTTATATTATATACTCCTAAAATCATTTTCCCTGGTATTTCCAGGCTCTCTTACTGTACTATCCCACATTTTCAGAATTGTTTTATTTTTTTCATGGCCAGACATCTACCCAACAAAAAGCCATCTATTCCATAACATCAGGATCATAGGAACCAGAGGTCTAATTTTGTTGTATCTTCACAGCATTAAACTGTTTCTGAAACTTTCTAGGCCTTGTAAATTATCAAAACATTTTAAATGTATTGATTTAGAATATTTTGTTGTCTTTTTAATGTTTACTTGGATATTTTTAATTTCAAAATGGAAATAGTATTTGTAAGATGATTAGAGAAAATATGTAGAAGATTGTGCTTTTGATAATGGCTGAGATTGCTCCTGGGGGATCAGCCTTCCACAGAGAGCAATGATAAATTCTGGACAAAATATGAAAAGCACTGAAGACACTGGAGAGTAGCACTTAGAAGAAAATGACCCTGAGTGAGTTTCCTATTTTTTATAGCGTCTTTCTTAAGGGAAAGTCCCATCCATGGGGCATCCCAAACTTGAAGAGAAACCCACTGTCTTACTGGCTTGAAATATCAGAAGAAAAGATTCTAGTAATTACTGCAGGTAGAAAGTGAATGGGTAATCCCAGGAAGAAGACAGACAAATAAAGGAAGCCCCATATTCTGGTTATAAATTCTGCCAAAATTTCATCTGATACCTGAACTATGCATGTATATGACAGGCTCCAAGCAGCACGAATAAGGATAAAGGAATTGAACTGAGGTTTCAGCTGCTATTTATGCAGGAGAGACAGAGTTTGGAATCTAAGTCCAGCCAAGTTTGTTGTTTGCTAAAACAAACAAAAATCAATACATATTAGAGATATATAACAGAATCTAAACTCTTTAAAATATGTTACTCTAAGTATCCAAGACACAATCCAAAGTAACCAGATAGATGAAAGAACAGAAAAGATACAACTCATACTCCAGAGCAAAAGTAAAACTTCGAAAAGCAATTAATGGGGACAACTCACGCCCTGCAAGGGGACCTAGATTTTGGATCAGACAGGGGTTTTGTAATATGCTCAAGAAACAGAAGATACATTTGGATAAATAAATAAGTAGGAGTCTCAAGAGAAATAAAAACTATTAAAAACAACAACAGCAACCCAAGGGCTGGGTTGTAGCATCCTTGCCTAGTGTGCCCAAGGTGGTGGGTCCAATCCAAATACTTCAAATAAAAAGAAACTCCTAGAATTAAAACTACAGTATTTAGCATAAATAGCTCACTAGTTGTGCTTAACATCAGATTAGTGAGGAAGGGTCAGTGAATTTAAAGATAAGTCAGTAGAAATTATCCAATCTGAAGAACAGAGGAGGACAACAAAAGATCATAACAAAATGAACAGACCCTCAGCGTCTAATTATGTCTAGTTACAGTTCCTAAAGGAAAGAGGAAGAAGATAAAGCTAGAAAAAATATCTGAAGGAATGATAACCTAAATTTTCCAATTTTGTTGGAAGACATAAATTTTCAAGAAGCCCAGCAATTCTAATCAGTATAAATATAAAGAAAATCTGATATAAATTCATCATCATCAAATTGCTTTAAACCAAAAATAAAGAGAAGATTTTAAAAGGAATCAGAAAAAAAATGAGTTACAGACTTACATCAGGCAACAGTGATTCAAATACGTAACTCCCCATCAGGAATAATGGCAGCCAGAAGACATGGAAACATCTTTAAATGTCAACTCTGAAATCTTTGTCCCGTGACAGTGTTCTTAAGAACAACAGAGCAGTAACGTTTTCAGATAAAAGGACACTAGCTAGGGTCATTGCCAGTATGCCTGCACTACAGAAAATGCTAAGAAAATTCTATAGACTAAAGAGAAATAAAACAGCTTGAATTCCTTCTCTTCAAGGAATGAGAAACACAAGAAATAGTAAATATGTGGGTAAATATAATTTCTTAATTTCTTTAAAATACATATGACTATCCAAAACAAAATTATAACAATACTATGAAATTTGTATAGAGAAATTTAATTTATAATTATTTTATATGGCACAAAGGACAGGAGGTAGGACTGTAAAAACTTAAGGATATATGTTATAATCTCTACAGTAGTGGTTCTCAAACTTTTTGGTCCTGAAATCCCACTACACTTCTAAAAATTAAGGATCCCAAAGAGCTTTATCTATTTACCTATTGATACAAATTATAAAAATATTCATTTAAAAAATAATAAACTATTATGTGTTAACATAAGTAACCATGAAAAATAATTATGCTTTCCAAAACAAAACAAAAAATAGTGAGGTTGGCATTGTTTTGTATTTTGCAAGTCTCCTTAATTAATGTCTGACTTAATAGAAGATAGCTGGATTTTCATGTCTGCTTCTGCCTTCAATCTGTTGTGATCTGTTGTTTAGGTTGAAGTATATGAAGAAAGTCCATCTTCACAGATATATGTAGATGGAAAATGAAGAATTTTAATAGACTTTTCAGATAATTAAGGATATCTTCTCAAATACTACACCAAAATTCAGAAGTGGAGGTTTCTCAAAGTTTAGTTGCCATGTGGACTCTAAAACCATACTGGTGACCATTTTGTAATCTCCATTACTCTTATCTTGCCCTTCGATTAATTTTGTAACATGGCACGTTGATCGTTTGCAAAGGAGAGATCTCAAATCTTCAAAATGTGTATTTCATTAGATTACCGTCAAAAATAACGTGTTACTATCACACCATCTCATCAGAAAGGTCTAATTTGGGAAAGCTGTCAATCATGAATACAAATGTGTACAGGTTTCCCAAAATTTTAACTTTTACGTGAAAGTTCAAATTTCATCATTGGCAGTAAATACTGCCAGTTATTTTCTTTGAAGTGATAGGCTCATTTTGTTCATTTTGGGGAAAAAATATGCTCAGTTGCCAAGTCTGAATAACCCTCGTTTGTCTACCATAGTTGTGTGTCAAGTAAAAAGTGATGTTCTGTGAAAAAAAAAAAAAGTAGCTAGTTCCATTGGCAAATCAAACAATCACATAAGTAGTTCTCCTCAAGAAAACTATTGTAGTACCATATCAAGCAGAATTTCTTTAGTGGCACATCTCATCTCATCACCCAGAATACTAACTAGACAAGTATCCTTACGTAAAACTGACTTTCTTTTTCCACTAAGAGTGCATGTAGGGGGTGGGGATTTAGCTCAGTGGTAGAGCGCCTGCCTAGCAAGCGCAACGCCCTGAGTTCGATCCCCAGCTGAGTTGACCTAATGCTGTTTTTGTGCCATTTGCTAAAATATCAACACAACTGGCCCAGGATAAACAATCAGAAAAGTTGTCCTACACTTCAAATATTTCAGTACTACTTGTGTTTCTTGGCAGATATTGATGTAAAAGAACATCTTCTGGAATTATTGAGAAATTAATCATCCAAGGGCCAACATCATATAACACAAATAAAATAAATCCTGCTGTATCAGTAGGTTCATTGATTTATAAGGCAAAAAATGTAAGTTTGTAGACAAGATATAAAGTCAATCTTTATATTTTCCATTAAATCTGTGAATTCCTGCATTATTGGAAAATGGCAGTGCTGTGATTTCTTTTACAGACTTTCCATCCAGCAGGCATTTGGGAGTGCCAGCTGTATAAAGCTCAACCAGTACCTTAGCAATTGTGGATTCACCAACCAATGCAATAGAGTAGCTTAGCCTATAAGATGTGTCAGTAACTTGTTCATTTCTAAGATGAAAAGCTTTAAAAAACACTCAGCATTTAAAACAGTCATCACATATGCCTTTAAAGTTTCAATTACTTTTGCTTTAAACTCTGAATTATTGGTCTCAAAATGATGCTGCAGCTTAACTATTTAAAATGTTCTGTTGCAGAAGGCATACTAAAGTAAAGTCTTAGCATTTATAAAGCTAACCATCGAAGGATAGTTTTTATTATACTTTTGCTCCTTACTTCTAGTTTTACCCACTTTCTTCAAGGTAGAGTCCTCCTTTCACTGAGTTGGAATATTCTTTTACCAGGTCATCTCTCTCAGCATCTTAGAGGTGAACAGGGGAGTTGTGTGTTGGGAGACGTTTCTTCTAACTTGTCCTAAAATGTACATAACATTAAAATCCCGTTAACCATTTTAAATGTACAGATCAGCAGCACTGAATTTTTGTATATCGTTGTGCAACAATCACCACTGTCCATTTCCAGAACATTTTTCTCATCCCATACTGAAACTCTACCCATTGAGCAGTAACTTCCCATTCCTAAGCCAATGATCCATTCTTAATATGAAACAATAAATTTTCATTTTAGAGCAGAACATTAAATTCCAAAATATTTTATATTTAATTAAATTTGTTCAGTTTTGAAGAAATTCTAAATATGGTAAGACGAGTTGAGATGATACACATATTCCTGTGTTTCCATGTAGGTGCAAGAAAAATTTTAGGATTTCAAAATGAAATTTATTGAATGATAAAGTAGATTCAGTGAATAGTAGATATAACTGAAAGAAACTAGCAAAAATCCAGTAAAAGTACAGAGAACGAACTGAGTTAATCTCTGAAAATGCACCTGTTTATACGTAACACAGAGTGACATCATGCCCTGTCATATAGCCCCTGGAAATCTCTATTACACACTCAAGAGAATGAGGAAAAAAAGATGAATAAAGTCCTCATATTTTTTTAAATAGTTTTGATTCTGATCTTTACAGGCCTTGGACCACACTTTAAGAACTGCTGCCCTGGAGCAATACCAACAACAAAACACAAGAGGAGGAAATAGAAAACACACAGGGAAATGTAAGATCTCAACCCTGACATATCACTAATTATATTAAATGCTAATGGTTTAAAAAGTAGACTATCAAAATGAATTTTTTAAAAATAGCCATCCATATATAGCTCCCAGAATGTACTTTAAATAAGACAGATATAGGTTGAAAATAAAAGGATGGAAATTAATATGCATTTAGTAAGCATAGAAGGATACATTAATATCAGATTAAATAGACTTCGAAAGAGTATTACCAGATATAAAAATACACACTTTATCAGGAAGGAAAGAATATTACCAAATACAAAGAGGTATATTTCATCAGGAAGACATTATATTCATAAATACAGACATGAAGCCAGTAATGGGGAAAAAAGGAAAACTAACCATCATAACTGGAGATTTTAATACCCCATCCTCTCCAGGCATGGTGGCCCACACTTGTAATCCTAGCTAGCATTTGGGAGGCTGACGCAGGAGAATCGCTATGAGTTCGAGGCCAGTCTGGACTACATAGTGAGTTCAAGGCCAGCCTTAACTACAGAGACCCTGTCTCAAAAATCTGGAAAACAACAACAACAACAACAAAAAAAAAACCCGCACCCATCCTTGGCAATTGATAAAACATTAGTAGACATGGAACATCTCAGTGCTATCAATGCCCTTGTACTAACTGATGCTTAATAACTGGAAAATACGCAATCTTTTGAATTGAGCATGGAGTGGTCATCAGAGTAAGTCAGACAATGCACCATAACTATTTCAAACAGAAAGCTAAGGAAATAAAACATATCAGAACTTGTGAGATGCAACTAAATAGTGCTTGATGGGAAAATATAGTTTTAAATACTATATTAGGAAAAAAAGATATAAAATCAATGAAATACACTTCATCCTTAGAAACTAGGAAAGAGGGAATAGGGAAAGTATTTTTAAAAGGAGGCCAAATGAAATAGAAGAATTAAGATAATAAAGATGAAAAGAGAAATCAGTAAACAACAGAGAAATTGAAGCCAAAAGTTGATTCTTTTACCAGATTGGCAAATTTGATCTACAGAAAAATAAAAGAATAAAAATGAAAATTGCCATATCATGAATAAAAGAGGGGAATACCATTATAGATCTTATAGACATTAAAAGAAAAATAAGTAAATTTTCCTTTACTGGTAAGTTTGAACAACTCTTTACTAGTAAGTTTGCCAAATTAGGTGAAATGAAAAAATTTCTTAAAAAAGACGGATGGGAAGGGCAGGCAGGTCAGCAGCAGCACACATGCTTAGCATGCCCAAGACCCTGGATTCAATTCCAGTCGACATAAAAAAAAGTAATGAAATTGGCAGAAGATGAAATACAAAATCTGAGAAGCCTGATATTATTAAAGAAATTAAATTTGTTAGCAGAAGTTTCCCTCGATGAAAATTCAAAGCCCAGATGGTTTCACTGGTCAATTCTATTTAGAGAACAGATAGGCTGGGAATGGAGCATCCTCCTGTATTCCCAGCTACTCGGGAGGCCGAGGCAAAGAAGATCACATGAGCCCAGGGTTAATGCCAGCGAAGGCAACATGGCAAGAGCCTTGTCTCTTAAAGAAAGGAAAAAGATAAGAAATAACAACAATATTAAGCAAATTCTTAGAAAATAGAAGTGAGCCGGGCATGGTGGTGTCCGCCTGTAATCCCAGCACTTGGGAGGCAGAAGCAGGAGAATTGCCACAAGTTCAGGGCCAGCCCGGGCTACATAGGGAGCTCAAGGCCAGCCTGCACTACATAGCGAGACCCTGTCTCAAAAAACAAAACAGAAAGAAAATAGAAGCAACCTGGGCATGGTGGCACACACCTATAATCCCAGCACCTTGGGAGGCTGAGGCAGTAAGATCAAATATTTGAACCTGACCTGGGCAATTTAGGGACTCAACAAGACACTGTCAATAAATAAACAAATGAATGAATGAATGAATGATGGACTCAGGGCAAAGTCCCTGGGTTCAAGCCCTAGTACTGGAGAGAGAGGGATGGGACAGGGAGAGAGAGAGAGACAGAGAGAAAGAGAGAGATTTCTTAAAAGGTTTCATGAGACTAACATTACCCTGATACCAAAACATGACAAATACTGCAAACTAAAAAAAAATTACAGAATGGTAGCCTTTATATTTACAAACTCAAAATCTAATCAGCATATAACAAGGGTAATACATCATGACCAAGAGAGGTTTATCAAGGATGCAACACTGGTTTAGCATCTAAAAGTTAACTGCAGAATTCACCACATGAAGAGAACAGAACAAAGGAGAAGATAATTATTCCACATAATTATTTCCACATAATTATTTCGATAGATGTAGAAAAATCATTTGACAAAATTGGCCACCCTTCATAATTAAAACAACAGGGGTTGGTTGGGAATTTGGCTCAGTGGTAGAGCACCTGCCTAGCAAGAGCAAGGCCCTGAGTTCAATCTCCGGCACCCAAAAAAATAAATAAAACAACTAATAGGGAATAGAAGGGAATTTCCTCTATTTGGTAAAAAAAAAATTATTTTTAAAAACCCTATTATCAATAGCATTCTTAACATTGAATGTCCTGTCCCCAGTTTGGGGAACAAAGTAAGGCCATTGACTTTCACCATTCTTATTCAATATTCCAAGAAAGAAAGAACAAAAAAATTGAAAACTAAGAAGTAAAACTTTTTTAAAAGTTAATGCCAGTAGTTTTAAGGATAAATGTTCAAAAACCAAGCAATACCTCCATCCTGACAACTACAAAATATTGCTTAGAGAAGTTAAAGACGACCTAAACAAATGAGGAGATGTGCCATATACGTGGACTAGGAGATACAGGATTGTTAAGATGACAGTTCTCTCCACCATGATCTATAAATTGAATTCAACCCCCATCATAATTTTATCATGCATTGTTTAAAAATTGCAAATTGACAAGTAGACAAACTCGTCGTTTTGTATACATTTAATATGTACAACTTTTTGCGTGTCAATCATAACTCAATAAGATAACTTTAAAACAAGAAAGACATTAACCAGCCCTGATGGCACACACCTGTCATCCCAGCACTCTGAGAAGCTGAGGCAGGAGAGTTGCAAGTTCCAGCACAGCCTGGCCAAGGTAGTGATGAAACAAAACTCTGCCTAAAAATAAAAATGTAAGAAGGGAGCTGGGGGTGTAGCTTAGTGCAAAGGCCCTGACTTCATCCCCAATACCTAAAAAGGGAAGGAATGGAGGGAAAAAGGAAAAGAGAATGAGAGGTTAGAAATCAATCCATGCTTCTGCAGTCTGTTTTGACAAAGATGCTGAAAGCAATCCTATGGGGAAAGAAATTCTTCTTAACTAAGAGTGCTGGAGCAACTGGATGTCCACATGGGATAGAATGAACCTCCAAATGGATCTCAGACCTAAATGTAAATGGAAAAACTCAAAAGCTTCTAAAAGATAGCAGGAGAATACTTTTACCGCTTGAGCACAGGCAAAGATTTGTTAGGTCTCTGAAAATAATAACCAAAAAGAATGTCAATATATTAGACTTAATTAAAATTTAAAATTTTTCATCAAAATACTACCCTGAGGAAATGCAATGCAAGCCACAGACTTGAAGAAAATATGTGTATGACATATCTGACAAGGAACCAATCCCTAGCATGTATAAAGATGCACAGTGCAATGATTTTTTAAAAAGACAACTCAATTTAGAAGTGTTCGAAAGATTTAAATAAATTCGTCATAAAGATCTACAAAAGGCCAATAGCATTATATTAGTCATCGGAGGAAGACAAATTCAAACCAGAATATTACTAAAAATGAAATAGCTAAAAATAACTGGGATAGCTAAAAATAAAAAGACTAGCAACTCCGAGCGAGGCCTAGGATTACACAGTGGAACACAACAACTGGAACTGACATGTTTAGTAGGAAGTATAAAATTGTGCATCCATTTTGGGAAAGTATCTGGCAATTTGTTAATATACCTGAGTTTACACCTAGCATATGACCCACAAATTTCCTTCTCGGGTATTTGCTACTCACAAAGTGCAAGCGTATATCCACAAATAAATGTACAAGAGTGTTCACAGAAGCTGTCCATCCACAGAATATGGATAACGAATTGTTATATAAACAAACTTATATAACGATGCAGTGGAATTAGTATAATTAATTGTCCTGGTTTGCCTGGAAGTTTTTTCCAGGATGTGGGACTTTAAGTGCTAACCCCTGGGAACTCCAAGCAAACCAGGGAGGCTCAGCAATAATAACTGGCCACTGACACGTCCAGCAAGGTGAATAAATCCTAGAAACATGCTGGTGAGTGAAACCTCCAAGAGTGCATATTCTGTGATTCCCCTTACATGAAGTTCAAGAGCAAGCAGAACTAAGTTGTCAAAAAAGAAGCAGAGGGTATTTGCATCTGGGAGAGTGGCTGACGAGGGGAGCAGTGTGTGGGAACTTTCTGGGTTGATAGTAATATTCTATATTTGGGTAGAGATTTGGGTTACACAGGTATGAACATTTGTGCAAACCCAATCAATAGTAAATCACGGTTTCTGCATATCTGCATTCTAAAAGTATCTGTAAACAAATATTGAAATCTAGTTAATACAGATAGTACAGTGCTTAGAACTGTGGTGTAACTATTTGTGAATATGGCATTTCTTAGAAAGGGGTAAGTAGGTGTCAGAGATGGGGGAGGAAAAATCACTTCTGAAGGATGGCTTCTGAGTGAACGGTTTGCTTCTGATTCTACTCATGTTAGGGAGCTTTTCTTCAACTTTTTGATAAGACTTTCAAGGTTGCTGAATCCTTAGTTTTAATGTTGATTTCAAAAATTTTTAATTGTGTAATCCTTTGCAGGATGAATCTTCTTTGTTTTCTAGTCAGTGGGTTTCTTTCATTGTTTTATGCATCTGATTTGCTACAGGTTGTTTTGTTTCAATAATTGCATTGGTATTATTGATTCTTTGATCTTTCCTCTTTTCAAAAAAGTTTTTATACTTTGGGGAAAAAAAGAAGCAACAAGATATGTCATGTACAGGTACAAATCACCTATGATGAATGTTATCACTATGTACATCTAAAATGTACCATTAAAATAAAATTAAATTTAAAAAAAGTTAAAGTGCTACGACAGTAAAAAAAAAAAAAAGTTTTTTTTTAAACAAAATATCTATTCTACCCCTTTGTCCTTATTTACACTTATGGTTTCTCATATCAGAGAAACAATTCGATGTGTACTAATAAGTGTCTGATTTATTTCACTTAATAGTATCTTCTCAAGGAACATCCGTTTCCCTACAAATGTTTGTAGTTTATCCCTTTTTTTGGCAGAGTAGTACTCCATTGTATAGAAAAACACATCTTCTCTAGCCATCCATTAGTTGTTGGGCATTTAGGTTGTTTCCAAGACTTAGCTATTATAAACTGTACTGCTATGAACATGTTTGTGCATATATCGCTGTGGTATGATGATTTTAATTCTTCTGGGAAGATACCAAGCAGAGGAGTAGCTGGATCAAATGGAACCTCCAGTTGTAGTTTTTTGAGGAATCGCCACACTGATTTCCACAGTGGCTGGACCAATGTACATTCCCACCAACAGTGGAGGAGGCTTCCTTTTTCCCCACAGCCCCGCCTGCATCTGTTATTAGTTGATCTTTTCATAATCGCTGTTCTCTCTGGAGTGAGATGGAATCTTAACGTTGTTTTGATTTGCATCTCTCGAATGACTAGTGATGTTAAACACTTTTTCATATATTTATTTGGCATTTTTATTTCTTCATCTGAGAAATGTTTATTCATTTCAGATGCCCATTTTTGGATTGCATCTTTGAATTTTGGACATTAGATGTTTTTGAGTTCTTTGTATATTCCAGATGTCAGACCTTTGTCTGAGGGATAGCTGGCAAAAGATTTTTCCCAGTATGTGGGTTTTCGCTCTACTCTATTGGTGATTTCTTTTGCTGTGCTAAAGCCTTTTAATAGGATGTGGTCCCAAGCACTGATTCTTTGTATTGTTTCCCATGCAGTATGGGTTCTGTTCATAAAATTTTTTTTGTGCCCCTATGTCTTCGCAAGTTCTTCCTATTCTACTCTCTAGTAGATTTAGTGTTTCTGTTTTAATGTTTAGATCTTTGACCCACTTCAATTTTAGTTTAGTGCACAGTAGGAGACATGTATCTAGTTTTAGTTTGGGGCATGTGGCAAGCCAATTTTTCCAGCACCATTTGTTAAAGAGGCTATCTTCCTTCCAGTGAGGGTGTTTGGCTCTTCTGTTGAAGATGAAGTATTTGAGTGTGTTTGGAGTTGTTTCCATGTCTTCTAATCTGTCCCAATGATAATATAGTACTTTTAAAATTAAAATTTGAGGGCTAGGGATTTAGCTCAGTGGTTAGAGTGCTTGCCTTGCAAGCACAAGGCCCTGAGTTCGATCCCCAGTGCCAAAAAAATAAAAAATTAAATTAAATTAAATTAAATTAAATTTGACTCACAATGACAGTAATCATTATGCATTACTGCAAACATGTACTAAAAAAAAATTAAATCTGAAGGAGGCAAGGTAGCTAATACCTATGATCCCAGATACTCAGGTGGCTGAGGAGGGAGATCATTTGGGCCCAGGAGTTTGAGGCCAACCTGGGAAACAGCAAGATCACATCTCAAAAAAAAAAAAAAAAAAAAAAAAAAAACCTACATGTTTTAGATTAAATTTTTATTAACATTATTTTTGGGGAATTCACAAAAATAAAAATGCATATTGTAGAAAATTAGCCTTGATTTTTTTTTGAAATTTAATCTTTCCTGGGTTTTGTTTATTGTCACACAGAGTTTTTGTTACTGTCGTAGCTCAGCTCAAAGAAGGTGCTTTCTCAACATCTGTCAAAGTGTCTTTTATCTTTCAGTTCTTCCTTCTTATAAACCTCTCAAATGTGTTGTTCTTTCAGGAAGTTAGTTATAACAATGATTCTCAATCCTGTACCCTTCTAGTAACAAATATTTGTAATAACCTGTTTCTATCCTGAAAATGATAGATTTTCAATGTACTACACATAGAAAATGTTAATATAAAGAGGAAATAAAAGGGAAGTAATATTTCAATGGAGCAGCTGCAAAGACAGCATTATAAGCATTTTGCGTTGGTCACATATACCACAAGCATTTTTGCTGTCAAGCATTTTGCTATCGGTGTCATGATTTTCTCAAATATTTGAACAACTCTTGATAAAATTCTGAACAAAACAAAGTGCAAGTTTCCATTAGTTTGTACATTGTGCATATGTGTTTCTCAAAATTTTGGCACATATTTGAACTATGCAAACAGAATTTGTTTAAATGTAAAGCAGAGTTAGTTTCTGGCCCAGATCATTATTAACAGGTTTTTCATCTTGGTGAACATCCAGGAAGACATCTGAAAGTTAGAAAAGTCACAAGGCTCATGGAGAACCGCCCCCCTGCTTGAGTTTCAGGTCAACTAGCACCCTGGACTTCGTGTGATAAATGCCATAATTACGCCTTAACCTGTGACAAAACACATCACCTTGGCTTTTGTTTTGCAGTTGATCTCTTTGACAGGTTTTCCCTCTTGGAAAAATAGTTTCAATGCACAAGATAAAATACGCAGGATTACAAGGAAACCAATTGTAGTGAAATACAGACCCAGGTTCAGAATAGCTGCAAGAGGTGCTATCACACCCTACTCCAGTGTGCACACTGAGAGGACCGCTAAGTTAGAGGGCTTTCTATATCGGGGAAATGGTGAAAGCCATACGTTTAAAATCTTATGAATTTGAAAGTACATTTGACCCAATTGCCCAGGAAATATCACAAAGAATCAACAAGTGGGATCTGATCTTATTAAAAAGCTTTTGCACAGCAAAAGAAACTACCAACAGAGCAAAGAGACAACCCACAGAGTGGGAAAAAATTTTTGGCAGCTAGTCCTCTGACAAAGGACTAACGTCCCAAATATATAAAGAACTCAAAAGAATCAGACCCCCCCAAATTTAAAGACCCAGTCCAAAAGTGGGCAGCAGAAATGAATAGACACTTCTCAGATGAAGAAGTAGAAACAGCAAACAGACATATGAAAAAATGTTCAACATCACTGGTCATTTGAGAGATGCAAATTAAAACAAGCCTGAGATTCCATCTCACTCCAGAAAGAATGGCTATTATCAACAAATCAGCCAATAACAAATGCTGGAGGGGCTGTGAGGAAAAAGGAACCCTTCTCCACTGTTGGCGGGAATGTAGACTGGTGCAACTGCTGTGGAAATCAGTGTGGAGATTCCTCAGGGAACTAGGACTAGAGATTCCATTTGACCCAGCTATTCCACTTCTTGGTATCTTCCCAAAAGAATTAAAAGCATCATACTGCAGCATATATGTGCATCCATGTTTATAGCAGCACAGTTTGTAATAGCTAAATCTTGGAAACAGCCCAAATGCCCATCGACAGCGGAATGGATAAAGAAAATGTGGCGTTTTTTTTATACAATAGAGTACTGCTCTGCCATAAAGAATGATAAGCTTGAGATATTTCTAGGTAAATGGATGCATCTTGAGACCATACTCTTAAGTGAAATAAATCAGACACACATGTTTAAATACCGCATTGTTTCTCTGGTGTGAGAAACTGAAATGTAAATAAAGACTAAAATGTATTATATTGGGAAAGGGAAGAAAATGTCCAAATGGGAAGGGGAACAAGGGAGGGGGATGGGGAAAGGAACGGAGGGACAAAAGAAATAAGAAATGGAAGGAAAAATGGAAACAAATCTTTTGTAAATAGGGAGGGAGGAGGGAGTGAGGGGAGGGAGGGAAACAGGAGAAAGAGAAGCAAGAAGATCGATCATGTACAAGTAGGTACAAATCCCCTGTGATGAATGTTATCACTATGAACATCTAAAATGTACCATTAAAATAAAATTTTAAAAAAAGAAAGTACATTTTGACTGTCTAGATCATTTTGGCATCAACATATGGCTTCACGAGGGGACCAACATCAGCTCTCTAACAGGATGGTGCGCATAGCCGAGGAACTGAATTTCTGTTTTTATTTTGTATCAGAAATGAAGTGTATCAAGTGGACTAACGCTTCTGTTTTACTTTTTTTTTCATTATGACTAACCCACCTCTCTGATTAGCATCAATTAAAGTTCAGATCTTTTGCCAACGTGTTTACTCATATATTACTTATAGGAATAAGGTAAACTTGGAAGAACAAAATCTTCCTCCAGCTGCCATTTGGCAGGCTGGCAAAGAACTTACACATATTAACTTACACATATTAAACACAATATGTAACTCCAGGAATAGGAATTGTAAGCCAAGATAATTGAGTTTATTTCAACAGACGTCCACTCAGTGCTTTCTAGGAATGCTTTCCAAGAGGTGACTATTTTGTGTATGGATGACTAGCTGTCATGAGCAATGTGCAGACTATCACGATGATGATTTTTATTTTTTTTAGGGGATGTCTCTGTGCCAGACTGTCGTCGTAGGCTCTGTCGTCATTCTTCTCTACTCTTCCAGAGCTTGCTATAATTTGGTGGTAATCACCATATCTCAGGATACATTAGAAAGTCCATTTAATTATGGCTGGGATAATCTTTCAGATAAGGTATGTACCTACCACATACTGCCAATCTACAATTACTACAGTTGAGTTAGCCTTATCTAAGAGAGCATTTTAGTGTTTGACTTAACTTTTAGGGACTCTCTGTCACCAGTAACCATGCTTAAAGCCCTGCCGAAATATCTTCCTTTACATGTGACACTTGAAATCATTCTTCTGAGAGAACTTTTCTAGAGTTTTCTTTTTGTAAATAATAGTGTCATAAACCTAATATACCAAGTTTTAAAAAGACGGTGTTTAAATATCTCTAGATAAATTAATTGCCTACCATTACTAGTGATTATAGGTATATCTTTAATTTATTAGGACAAAATTACATCTCCCCTACCCAAGAACAACACATAACCTTAATGCTTGATTTAGTTTTAGAAGTGGAAATAATGACTTTCTTAAAAACCTGGCGTTACCAATTTTAATAACAGAAACACATTTATAGGTCCTTTGGTGACCAGATTCTTGCTATCATAATCCCCAGTACTCTAGCTCTGATTACTCAACTTCCCAGCATTCCTGTCACCTTCCTAAAAGAACAGTTTGACACAGCTATATATCACAGCTTTTAACTAACTTTGTACTGAATTCAAGGCATCCTGGAAAACCATTTTTCATTTACCTTTTTATGGAGAAGGAGTTTTCATATGCGTTTCCATGTGGCAGTCTCTTCACTCCGTTTCCCATTTCCTTCTACCTATCTCTGGCAGAATAAAAACAAGTTCACTATGCAGATTGGGGCCCAGTGCATATGTGATCTGACAGCTGATTCAAGTGACTTACCGTGTTGTATTTGTCTATAGGCTTAACTCAGGGCAGCAGGTGGAGCAGTGGTCTCTTTATAAGTAACTCTTCAGACTACAGGGACCCAAATGAGTCCACTCGTTATTATCCAAAGATTAAAATTACTCTTCATAAATTGATACATTAAAAGAGTTCACAACTTTTTATTCTACTTAACATCGAAGTATTTTATGTCCCATAAAGGAAAAGTATCATTATAAAAGAAACCATAAAATATAGAAAATTTTAGAGTTTATGTGTTTGTGGTTGGTACATTTAACTTCCCTAACCGGAATCAAGGTAATTGCGGATGGTGAGGCTCAAACATAAAACAGGAGTGAAAACAGCTCTGCCCATGCTCTGTTTACAGGCTCACGTAGAAGACGTAAGTGGAGAAGACTACATAGTATTTGGAATGGTCCTCTTTCTGTGGGAGCACGTGCCAGCATGGTCAGTGGTACTGTTTTTCCGGGCACAGAGATTAAACCAGAATTTGGTATGAATCATAATATCTTCCAATGCTTGTTCTTATTTTTAAACAGTACCAAACGTTTATATTGATTTCCTTTTTTGGCAAAGTTTAAAAATTATTATATCTAGCCTCCTTCCTTAGTTGAGAAGCAAACCTTCATATACTGTCTAACACTTTGTTCACAGGCACCTGCTGGCATGATAAATAGTCACAGTTACAGCTCCAGCGCTTACTTCTTCGACAATCCAAGACGGTATGACAGCGATGATGACTTGCCAAGACTGGGAAGTTCAAGAGAAGGAAGGTAGTTGTAACAAAAATCGTTTGTCCTAAAATTAGTACTGACATAGATTGAAAAGAACAAATTTAAGCTTTAATCCAACTATTAAGATGATCTGGTGATATATCAATAAATAAGATCCTGGAACGCTAGAGCCTAAGGCAATAGATTTTAAACGTGTGGTGGGACCGCCACTATAAAGAACCAGCATTTGACATGAAGCCTAGGTACAGAATTACCTTTATTTGAGAAATGTTTGGGGGCGAAATGGCACCATTTCACTTCAGGACCCCTTGTTGGTTCAGAGCTGGGGAGGGTGATGAGGTGGATGAGCAGGGAAGGATACGATTATACTGATTATGTGTCTGTTTCTGTATCCCTAGTCTGTTCAAATCCACAAAGAGATGCTAGATAAAACTCTTGGGGAAAAAAAAAAAAAAAAAAACCTCTTGGGCAGCTTGGATGCCTTAGGAACTCTTCCCAATCCCTCCTACTCCGAAACCATGAGAAGTCCTTAACTCTGGCACATGATTAGCTATTTATCAGGCCCAAGAGAAGACCTTAATGCACACCTACATAATTGTTTCAGCTCGATGTAACTGTTGGTAATTTTTGCTTTCTCTGGGCAAACCCCATAAGCTATTTTTTGAGCTGGTTTTTATCTGTGAAGTAGGGATGATAATAGAATTTACCCCTTAAGGCTGTAGTGAGGACTAAATGAGACTAGATAGATAGATTGATATATAGATATATCTTAGCATAAAGCCTAATACATAATAAACACTGTATCATTTTACTATTGTTATTATAAATTCTACCAATTCTGAGAGGCACGTATTAATTCATAGTGTGTGATACAGATCGAAGAGACTGGGTACAATCATTAGATTTTGTAGTAAGTCATTATGTTATTTGGCAAAGAATGTATCTCAATGTATTTGATACTGTTAGAAAACTGACTGACAAGGTTAAGGACGCTGCTACTTCCCCTACCCTGATGACAGTCCCGGGGCTCCTTCGCCTCTTTCGTTGCAGTTTCCCGAGCTCGCAAAGCCTGGGCTGGTACGGCAGCATGGCCGGGTGCGGCGGCGGCACGTCCGCGGTCGCACCCCGCCTGAGTGGACCCGTGGCGGACACCGCGCCGCTGCTCTTTACGTGCAGTAATTTAGACGTGAACAGTCACCGTAGCTTGTACGTGACACCGCAAAACTGAGCGCATTCCCAAGTCGTGAGTCTTGAATTGTTTTTCATGAATGTGTCTGTTCAATGTGTTTAAATTTCATCTACATCAACATTACAACTGAAAACAAAATCTGGAAAGGTGGCTGCGTTCGGTGGAGAACACAGCTGTTCTTCTGACCTCTGCATAATTAAGCGAAAGGGAAAGTTTGGAGTAAGAGAAAAGGAAGATGAGATCTTGAGGCACTTGATTTCCTCCAAACATCTTGACTTGGAACATCAAATGCATATTTGCACTTTTATCTTGTTCAGAAAGAGTCCACGGCAGTCCCCAGAGTAGCACTCCAGTGTTTACACTGGAATATTATTGTACACCAAATTGGAAGGCAATTTTTCTACGAAAATCAGAGCCTATACATTCATTGGTGTGCTGTGTCTGGAATCCTTCCCCAATTATCGTTTCTGAGTGTGAGTAATGCACAGTTAAAATATAAAAATGTATCATCTTCCTCCAAAACCCACTAAAATATGTAATTATTGAAGACAGTTTTCTGAAGCATGGTTTTAAAATACTAATTGAAATTATTCAATCATTTTAAATAATGATAGTAGTAATCCTTTACAGTGATGAACAGCAGTGTTCTTTGGAAAGCCACAGTAATTTCTACAAGAGGAAAATAATAGCAGTAAAAATTGTGTGGCTATTTTGAGTAGAATTGGTCAAGTGATTATTTTGTATGATTAAGATATACAATATGTAGTAGTTTAAGCATGATTCTTCAAGAAAGCAATAGTGATTTTTACATAGGGAGATTTTGGTAGATACTTCTTGGGACTAAACAAGTTTACAGATGCATTTAAGAATTTTCATAAAATGTACAATTCTAAGTTAAAACGAAAATACATTTTCAAAAGCATTGGATTTATCCAAAACATGATAGAGCTGATCTTACCTATTGAATCAGGATTGTCCTCAGGTAAATTAAGTCATGGTACATTATCGCAGTGAACTAAAGTGCAATACTTTGTAAGACATACAAGTCCCTCTTTAGTTTTCAGTTTTATACCTTGAATTTGGGCAAAGCCAAATTAAACTGAAATCAAATTAATTCCAGCCTTGGATTAAAGAGAAAACTTAAAAATGTACAAACTTGGTAAGTATAAAACCAGAGATGAACAATATTGGAATTCTTTTAGAACTACATTAAAACTGTCTTGAATTTCCTACCCCAAGTCATTCATATACATATGAATGGCTAAGACAAAACAGAATTTTAAAATGCACTTTCTACCAATGTCTGTATGGCAAGTAGATGCTGAATACCTCAAGATGCCAAGGGCAGAGGCAACATTGAAAGTTGTCATAACATGCTTAAAGATAACTAACTATATGAAATTCTCTGTTAATCTGTTTCTTCAGAACTGGAACTAACACAATTGTCCTTTTCTGTCTTTTACTTTGGTTACAAAGCCATTTTATTTCTATTTCTACTTAAAATATCTTTCAGCTTTTTAATAAGTGATAGAGTAACATCACAAAAGTCTAAGAGTAGGTGAAACAAAATAAAAAATGAAATTGTTAATGCTTTCTATCTTCTGGGTGGTTGATACAAAGCAAAACAAATTCTTTTTATGATACAAAGGACTTCAAATTCAATCAGAAGAATACTAATAGTTATAAATGTTACTTGGCATTTGTTTATAACAAGTTCTCATTGTAACTAAATTATTTAAAATTTTATACTACAGGAGTTAATTGTGGTGTTAAGATAACAGTATTTTTTACTACGACAGTTTTTTTCAGTTAATGGATTTCTTTTAGAACACAACTATTTATTTTGCTGATGATGTTAGATATCTATCTGGAGATATCTGAAAAGATCTATATTTTCTGTAAATTTTTTCTAATAAAACTTCCCTAGATGAAGTTCCTATTTGTCCAGATAAACAAAGATTACTTTAAAAATTTGTTTCTCCTATAAAACAACTTGGTCCATTTAGCTGCATTAGTCAACTGTACTAAATTTGAGCTTTGTGAATTTATCCTTATCAATGACTAGGGTACTTAAATTCTTGCATTTATCTCCTTAGACACATCTCACACAATAAATCACCAAAGAAAAGAAAGATCAACTCTGGCCCAATTTTTGCTTAAAAATTCCAAAGCACTAGGAGCACTTTAAGTTTGGTCGCGAAAGAAGTTGTTTATAAAATCAAAGGGCTACCAATTCCCTGTTCATCCTGCACTGAAGCACATGACGACAATTTCAAACCCTCCTTTTGTGTTCATTAATTTATAAAGTGGATTCCATTGCTTAAGTGGGTATTTCTACAGTGATTAGCAGTATTTGTTTTTATCACTTCAGTTAGGTAGCCATTAATTTTGAAATTCTTACCACTCATCATAGCTGGTTGTAGTTTTATGGAAGATGTAATTTATAGCTAAAGTGGGTTTTTTATGCATAGCTGCCTTTTTATTGTTTAACAGTGTTTCTCGGCTATATTATAATCAGTTCCCAACTGGTTGTAAAAATATAGCTGTGGCCAATGAATGTATTTGTTGTTTCATTCAATTGTAACAAAATACTACTGTTAAAAATAAAAGTGTTTGTGCTTTTATGTGGGTGTCTGATTTTCTTAATCTTTCTTGATGGACTCTACTGACTTTGTGTCACATAGGCTAAGAACTTGGTGTTACCATAGAAAAAAGAAAAATATCAGGAGTTACAAGTAATAGTTTTGGTGGTCTCATCATTATTTACATCTAGGTCTCACAGACACAAACTTGATAGGAAATGCCTTATACTTTAAAAAAATCAGTGTTATTAGAAAGCATGTATTTATTCAAGCATTCAGCTAAGAAAACCTTTGTATGAGATAATTTATACTGCCACCCACCTTCCCCTTTAGAACCTTAAACTTCCATGTATGCAGCGATATCCTAGCTACTCTTTTATTACTGAAGAAATCCCTCAGTGATACTGCCTTTTCCATGGGCAGTCCCCCCCCAGAACAGACCTCTTTCATGGCCCACCAAAAAACCCACAAAGGGGCTGGGGATTTAGCTCAGTGGTTAGAGTACTCAGCTCGCAAGCACAAGGCCCTGAGTTCGAGCCCCAACACCAAAAAACAACAACAGAAAAAAACAACAAAAACAAAAAAAACCCCACGAAATCTGAATACAAAAAAAAAAAAAATCTGAATACAATTTCAGCTTTATTGAGTCCCAAAAGTCTACAAATCTTTGGGGTCTACTGATCCTTGCTGTAAAGTGGAGTGAAGGTATGACTTCTAATAAAGTTGTCACTTTAAAAACAAATTTATTAAATTAAAAAAAAAAAAAAAACCAAATTTATTCAACAAATATTTATTAAATGTTCCATATGCCAAAAAGTAAGCTATAGAGATGCCAAAGAATACAGATTTTTTTTCCTGCCCTTGAGGAGCTCACATTCTACTAAAGACTTTAAAAAACAAAAACAGTACAGTACAATAAGTGATACAATAGAGGTAGGTTGTAATTACAGTGGTGACACAAAGGAAGTTAGATTCTCCTTGAATGGAGCAAGGGAATTTTCGGCTGAGATGCTGATGCTGAGCCTGCAAGGATGCTTGGAATTTTATGGGCAGAAAGATGCCTAGGGCACTTGACGCAAAGAGTATAGCGGCCACCACGGCGTGGAGGGTTGGCCACATGGGACATCTGAAGGATTGTAAGTTGGCTTTATCAGAACCTTGGATGGGGAAGACATACGAGAAGACTTTGTTGTATACCAAGCTAAGAACTTTGACTCCAGACAGCGCATGAAGTCGCTAAAGGCGGTTAAGCAGAGAGTAACATTGCCAGAGTGCATCTAGGGAGCCTAATCTGGTAACGCTGCGAAGCAACAAGGAGACGGGCTGCAAGGAGATAGGTCCCCTCCAGTACCCGCAATGAAAATGCAACAGCAGTGATGGATCAGAAAGGTGGAGGTAGTAAAATCAAAGAACTAAGCAGTGAGGAGAGGAATGAGCTGAGAAAACTCAGAAAATAATGGTCCTGAAATTAACTGAAGTGAGGAACACAGGCACAAGAGTAGGTTGTGGCGAGAACAACTGAAGGTATACACGCTGGTGACTGTGGAACGAGTGTGGTGCGGTAAGGACACAGACTGAGAAGTCGGAGCTAAAAACAAGGACTCAGGAATCACCGAACTGGAGTTACCCAAAGCTGAGAAGTGGTGTGCTGATTATGGCAAGGATGAAAAAGCCTGAGAAATCACATTGAAGGGATAAATGAAGAGGCCAAAAACAAAAGGTCTAGGAGCGAGCAAACTATAAGGAACCAAGGCAACAGAACTGTTTTGTTCTGTTCTGGTTCTTTTGTTTTGTTTTGTTTTTTAAGAAAGGGTTTGTCAGTAGCAACTAGCCTGAAAAAAAGCCACATAAGAAATGGCTTGTGAACTGAAACATGGACTTAGAATTAGGATTTTAGGAAAGGACTGATAAGAACACAGGTCCAAATACCAGGTTTGAGTTTAGGAGCAAGTAGGAGGAGAAGGCAATCTCCTTCAGAAAGATTGGTGGCTAAGAGAGTTACGGAGACGCAGCCACAAAATTTCCATTTAAAACCATCTACCATATTTCCAAGTTGCAAATGTCCTTAAAGTTTTATATACACCCATCACTTAAGTCTCCAAGAAGACTGATTAATTAGTGGGTTAATGCCTTTTATTCCTGCCCTATTTAGAGAAAAATGAGGGGGAAAGGAAAATAGAACACATATTGTTAAATTTAGTTCTGTGATTATTCATTTAAAATATAATGAATATATAGTGATTCAAGAAATATCTATTGGATATCAACTATGTGCTTGGCACTGTACCAGGCCTCAGAGATGCAGAAGAAAAAGTATTTAGCATTGTAAAGTGGCATTTCTAAAATGCTATATAAATAAACCCTGATTTACTAATAATGTGACATCTCAACATGTTATACCTGCTAAGACATATATAAAGAAGGTATATAATTTTGAGGTATACAGTTTTTTCCCTACAATTACCATGTGGTAATCATTTTTAAACCATTCAAATATTTTTATCAGAATTTCCACTTGGGGGCCAGGGATTTAGCTCAAGTGGCAAGACTGCTTGCCTAGCAAGTGCAATGCCCTGCGTTCATTCCCCAGACCCCCGCCCCAAAAAAAGAATTTCCACTAATGAAAACCTTCCAAAATTACAGTTTAGTTTTAGAGAGGCAAAAGCAATTAACTTCATGTATAAAAAATAAAAACTGTACACCCTAAGATTATAGAAATCAAACATAAAAAGAACAACAAAACTCAGAAAGAACTTAGATTAGAAGTGAAAATGATTCCTTCTATTAAGGCTTACAGAATTACAGTTCCAGATCTGTAGGGATTTTTTCTGAGAAAACAATTTTTAGAAAATTATTCAGTATAACAGGGAATATTTAGGTTAGAAGGGCATGATATGTGAGGCTGACTTTCAAATGATAAAGGGAAAAATGTGTGTATATAGAGAGAAAGCGTGACAGATGAAGCACATGTGAACAACTGGTGAATCCAGGTAAAAGTTCTTTGTACTATATTTGAAACTTTTCTATAAATTTGAAATTATATAAAAATAAAAAGATTCCCCAAAATTTTATTCACTATTAGGGAAAGTATTATGAGAATAAATATATATTCAGCTTTTCACAATGCTTAGAAATCTCCTATGCCTTGAGTTATTCTGTTTGACATGCTGAAACAACCCGGTCAAAATAGCAATATAACTCTAAAAGTGATGTCTTTCATACCAATGTATTCAGGGTTGTCAGAGAAAACACAGGACCCTCAGTTAAATTTGAATTTCAAACAAATAATAATTTTTGGTATAACTATGTTCCGAATATAGCGTGCAACATATTTTAAAGTAAACTCGTTGTTTATCTGAAATTCAGTTCTGACTGGGCATTCTGCATTTTTACTTGCTAAATCTGACAACTCTAAATGTACTGAAAAGTTCTACACTGTTCATTATGTCACTCATGAGCCTCCTTAGTATTCTCCTATTAAACATTTGTCACATTTGCCACAGTCTTTTTTTTTTTTTTTTTTTTTTTTTTTTTTTTTTTTTTTTTGTGGTGCCGGGGATCGAACTCAGGCCCTTGTGCTTGCAAGGCAAGCACTCTAATCACTGAGCTAAATCCCCAGCCTCACAGTCTTATTTTTATTACATCTTTTTACATGAAACACTAGTTTGAGAGACTTAAAACATCATTCACCTAGTTCTATCATATATGAATCTGATAATCCTGCTTTTATTCAGTATTAAATTTTAAAATTTGTATCACATTATCCAAGTATTTTATTCACAACAATACTTCAACATAGGACAATTTTAAACTGTTTACTTAAAACAATATAATTCTCCTTTTACAAAAGCAGCTTATATAAAATGTTTGGCTGAAGACTGTCACTGCTATTACACCTCTGAATGAAATTCCACTCTTTGGCCTCCATTGTCCAGAAACAGGCTTATTTCAAATCATTTTCCTTAATGAATATTGTGTAACAAGTTCCTGAAGTTTTCTAATTCTTTCACACTTGTAGAAATTCTGAAACCAAAAAATATTTCACTCAAAAACCATCTTAGACAAATGTTCTCTGTAGAAGTAACTCACTTTGCATTTTTAGAGCACAGAGAATTTTAAAATTAATTTATTTCAACAAATGAAAATGTACATAAACCACTTATTTTGATGTATTTAAGTTCTTAATTTAACATGGTAAAAGATAATATTGTCCAGAAAAGTTATTTTTTAGTACAAAAATACAAAAATATATGCACGTGAAATACGTGCATTGAAAAACTGTTGTACTCTTTATAACCATATTATATTCACTTAGTATCAAAGTGCATGAATAGTATACAAAAATATATAAATATTAAAATACTAAAGTATTTTAAGTATTCATAAATATATCCATGTGCTTAATGTTAAACTCCATAGTATAAAAACTAGAAATACAGAAATATGTATTTTAAATATTCACAAGTATATGAATACTTTAAAATAATATGCTATTACTTAGTAAATGTAAGAAGACTCAAAGCTGTTGGTCTAATAAAGAGTAAGAACAAGGGCTAGGGATTTAGCTCAAGTGATAGAGTACTTGCCTAGCAACTGCAAGGCCCTGAGTTCGATTCCCAGCACCACACACACACACACACATACACACACAAAAAAGAACAAATGAATGTGTGACCAAATTATTCTCACTGAATTTTTTTTCTTTCTTTTTTTTTTTTTTTGGTGCTGGGGATCGAACTCAGGGCCTTGTGCTTGTGGGGCAAGTACTCTAAACACTGAACTAAATCCCCAGCCCCTTTCACTGAATTTTATAAAAAGTAAAATTTGTTCCTTGTTATTTGGGGGTGTGCGTTCATCATTTTAAATGCACTTTAGCTGTGCTCTCCCACATGTGAGAAGTAGCAGAGAAGGCAATGAAACATAACTGTTAAACTCCTGGGTCCCAGGGAAGTAACTGTACTGGTCAATTATGTCAAGCTCAAAATATTAAATTTTTTTTTCGGTGCTGGGGCTTGAACTCAGTCAGGGCCTTGCACTTGCTAGGCAAGCACTCTACCACTGAGCTAAATCCTCAACCCCTAAATCATATTTTTTTAAGTGAAGAAATGCAAGCCTTAAGAATAATGTGGGGGACTGGCAGTACAGCTCAGTGGTAGAGGACTTGCCTAGCATGTGTAAGGCCCGGGGTTCAATTCCCAGCTCCCAAAAAATTTTAAAAAGGTTTATAAATCTCAGCATTCTTTACATTGATAAGCCAGAATGAAATATGGCTTACCTAAAAATAAAGTCCTCCCCTCCCACCACCAGTACCAAGGAGTGAACCCACAGAGTGCCGAGCTACGCCTCCATCCTTTTAGTTTGAGAAAAGGCCTTGCGAGGTTGCCCAGGCTGGCCTCAAACCTTCACTCCTGCTACCTCAGCTTCCCAAATATCTGGGACTAAGCTGTGTGTACCACACCCATTTTATACTTAAATTTTTGGATGTTTGTTCCTAGTTTCATATTATCTTCCTATTGTTTTTGCAGGAAATAATTATTTTTAAAAGAATGATTATTACTGTTATATAATAGTGAGTTCATGGAGAAACTTAAATATACACCTATATTAAACAACATGACTTTTCTAGTCATGAGTTTTCTTCAAAAAATTGGACAGCACAAAAACTGCTTTTAAACAATTAGAAAAAAATGTACAGGGGGTTGGGGATTTAGCTCAAGCGGCAGAGCGCTTGCCTAGTATGCGCAAGGCCCTGAGTTCGATCCCCAGCACCAAAAAAAAGTACAAATTCAGTAAGGTGAATACCAATATTCAATCTATAACTTAATCATGAATATAAGCATCAATACATGAAAATTAAAAATCATCTAATGACTGTGTCGACATACCTGAGATATTTCATAAGATCATATAATTCTGTAAGGAGATTATTGCACTAGAAAGACTGTTCCTTACTAGTTTTATCTGAGAGTATAAATGTTGCACTAGACTTACTTAGCTAGCAGAAACAATTTCAGTACATTCAAACTAACCTTCCAAATGCATTAAATAGTGATACTATTTCTTGTCTGGTTAGATGGAATTCATAACTGGGTCCACTTTCTGGCATATTTGCTATCAGTTTCTCAGAAAACAAGATCTTCAGAGCAGTGCCCAAACCTTGAGTCTAAAATAGAAATAAGAAAATTAAGAAAATTCATGCAAAGGATAAATGAGAAGTAAGAATGAGGCTGATTTGCTTACCTGAAGCTTGCCCCACAGTCGACATTTAAAACAACCAACACAATCCATGATCCTTGAAATATTTCTAAAATGCAGCCGAAAATCCTCCTAAAAACAATTTAACAAAATTTTATTAAGATGTGATATGTAGGTTTGGGGATGTATGTAGCTTGGTGGCAGAGCACTTGCCTGGCATGTGCAAGGCGCTGAGTTGAGTCCCCAATACAAAAAAAAGACGAAACCACCAAGATGTAATGTGTAGTCATCTACTAAGTACTTTCTGAGTCCCTTCTATGCACTCCACATGGCAGGATACTACAGGGTGCCAGTGACAGAAAGGAACTGACATGCACTGAGCATCTCCTGCACACCAGGTACAACTGCATTTCACCATCACCACGAATTTTAACAAGTAGATATCATTATAATCTATCCCTAGTGGATTAAAAATAAAGACGCAGAGAAATTAGGTACCTTACATAATTTCCCATCAAATAAATAGCACACTTCAAACCCAGGCCTGCCTGACTCTAAAGCTAAACTATGTGACAAAACATAAAAAGCAGCTTAGCTGATGGGCCCCACTGTACGTGATTATTAATGACCTGTCAATCCTGGTGGGACGGGGTTAGAAGACAGCATTTACCAAAAAGAGATAAAGGAGGGAGAGAAGGGAGGAGACCTTTTGTTTCACAACAGTTAAATTACCGCTCTTCCTTCTGGTATGAGGCAAAATAATCAGATTTTCTTTTATTAACATAATTATTAACATACAAAAATATTCCAAATATAATAAACACCCATGTACCTTCCACTAAGTTGTAGAAAGAAACCATTCCAAATACAACTGAAGCTCCCCGTGTACCCCTCCAAATTCCCATCTCCCATCCCCCGCCACCAGCTGAATTTGGTGTTTACTGTTTCCTCTGTTTTTATGCATTTACTACATATGCATATATCCATGAATACTGTGGTATTATATTGTTTGTAACAGGGTAACATGCATCCAGCTCATCCAAGAGTAGTGTATGTCCTTAAGGAATAAGAAATAAAAAGAGCTGGGCATGGTGGCACAGGCCTGTAATCCCAGCACTCAGGAGGCTGAGGCAGGAAGATCATTGCGCGTTCAAGGCCTGCCTGAGCTATAGTGAGTTCAACACCAGCCTGAACTGCAGAAAGACCCTGTCTCGAAAACAAAGGGGCGGGGTGGAGATTTAGCTCAGTTGGTCGAGCAAGCGCAAGGCCCTGAGTTCAATCCCCAGCAACCCCTGCAAAGAAATAAAAAGAAGGGAAGCCAAGAACACACCCTCCTTTACTGCAGTGGAAATTATTAACTGATCCTCCAAGGGACTCTGTCCTGGCCGTACGAGTGGCATCCTAAGCTTCCAGTGTTTTAAGCAGATATGACACTGATTATTCCACTATAATTTGAAAAGCATAAAATATGATAAACTGTACGCTGGGCTCAATCAGAGGAAAACAAGACCACAGACCCAGCCCTGAATACATCAGCAAAGGTCGGCATATCCACTATATTCAAAGCAGTCCTGTTTGCTCTGGAGACAGACTTTCTTCTGATGCTTTATTCAGCTTGAGACTTTGAAACAGCCATAATGTGTAAAAAAATTGTATTAAGAATCCAGATCTTTTATTCACAGAAAGGTCAAACTATTGTTACCATATATTCTTAATATTCTCTGTGCCTGTTCAGTAAGAGACAATCTAATTTGAAACCTACTATTCAAAAAAACTACGCATTATTACACTAGATTAATTTTAGGTTTCCCTTAAACTAGTGTTTTGACTTTGACTTAAAGAAAAATCACACTTTAAACAATAACAGAGTAATAAAATAACTTTAAAGCACGTGTCCTCATCCTGCAAGCTACTGACCTCTAGAGGGCTTAACGGCTTTTATAAGAGTCTACAAAATCGATATATAAGATTGTATATAGAGAGAACAAATAGCTCCCACACAGGCTCTATAATTTCCAAAATGATACAAATGTTACGAGCAATAAAATATAACTTTTACTTAAAAATATTACTGAGTCCATAGTGGCCTTCTGGCAATTATATACCTTCACAATCAATAGTGACTAAAAATACATTGTCGGGGGAAAAGCTTTAAGAGGCTTTGACTCTGAGAGACTCAGTACTTGTAAAAGCTGAGCGCCTGTCTTCCAGAAGACTGTGCTTGTTTTGTAGACACTGTCTAAATCCAGCATTCAAGTCTACGGTAATTCAGTCACTGAAGGTGGCAGTTCTTGAGTCAGTCTTTACGTGCCATGTACCGAAAGCACGTGCCTGCTTTCAATAGCCCAGTAAACATCGTAAAATTAAAACTAAGCCAATGAAATTGCATGTGTCTTCTGCCGAGGTGACCATAGTATGCTAGAACCAAATTAACAGGCTGGACGAGAAGAGGAGAAAATCCCATCAACTTTCATAAATAACAATCATAGTGTAGCTCAGTTATCTCAGATTAGAAAACAGGATCCTCAAAATAACCAGAACCTAACAGACTGACAGATTATCCTCGTAGAGCCATACAGTTTTAGGTCATTGTTTTGTCTGTTTTAAAGAAAGAGGGTCCTGCTATGTCGCCCCTATTAACCTCAAACTCCTGGAGTCAAGTAATCCTCCTGCCTCAGCCTCTGGAGTAGCTGGGACAGTAAGTGTGTGTAACTACATCCAGCTTTTTCATTATTTTTAATTGTAGTTATTTGGCAGAATAAGGAAATGTACTGTGGTTTTATGCTGTGATTTATACCAGTGAAATCAACGGACCAATTCTCAAATGTTTTTATACGCCTTCAAGTGAAACCCTATTCTATTTTAAATTGGACACTAAATATTTCCCTTTCAGGTAAATCTTCTATGTCTAGCCATGTGTTAAGTATAAAGGAATCACAAATAGGTTTTTAATGAGTTTATAAATATGACTATTCAAATCAATGATGTTTACCACAAACTAGTTTTAGGAGAAAAAAAGGAAATCTCTGATGTTCACATGCTTTTTTTTTTTTTAATTTTTTTCTCTAAAAGATTCAGAAAACTTCTGTTAGGTAAGACTCTGCAATAAACTTCATAGAAAATGAAAGCTAAGCATTTGGAAGTTTTGATCAAATTAAAACACTGTGAGAAATATTTCTAATTTGCACAATCTAAAAAGGACTGGTGCCAAAACACTCTCCAATAAACCAGCAAGTAAACTAAAAATAAAGAACATATTGAAAATAGTAGGCAAAAAAAAAGTCTTATTGCAGCATCTTCCCCCTCACTTTCCAGTTCCTGGAAGCTGTTTGGGAGATTATATAACCACTGAGATATGTTTTTATAGCAAAACTGCTTTAAGAGGAGATAGATGGGAGGGCAAGAACAACTATTATCTAACAGCACTTTCTTCTGCAAGCTGCCTGAAATCAGTTTCTTCGTCATGGAAAGAAACCAAGAATAAGTAACAGAGAAAGATGGTTATAAATATTCCAATGAAATAGAGCAAACCCCATAGTATTAAAAGGTCTACTCCATTCACTGACTGATAGCTTTGTAAAGACAACAGTAATATAATTTTACTTGACTTCCCACATAGTCTGGAAATCCCTTGAGGGTAGGAGCTGTCTCCCTTTAATGACAAAAATCATGCTCCACACAGTGTCTAGCAAGTCATCTTAGTAATATTTTATCTTCATAGCACTTGGGGGCAAATAAACACTCAGAAATAGTCTCGCCTGAAGTCTAACCCCCTTTAAGAAGCAAGACAAAGACCAGATCCCATTCACTCTGCATCCTTCCCACAACAACAGGCTGGCAATGCGACCTGCCTTTAATTCCCAGGGAGTAAACTGGCTGACAAAATATCACAGAGTGTCTGCTCCCCATAAACACAATCTTTTAATTTAACCAGTACTATTTTTAAAATTTTCTTCAGCAAAAGAAGACGAATACTGCCACTTATGTTCTAGATCCTTCTATTTAATTTATAAACACTATTTATTACATACAACCATCAATATTTTGTGTTTTGGGGGGCTTTGTTTGTTCTGTTTTGCTTTGTTCTGTTTTGCTTTTCGGGATTTTTTTCTTTTTTTTTGTTGGGGTGGTTCTGGGGACTGAACCCAGGGCCTCAAGCATGCTAAGCACGTGTTCTACCACTGAGCTCTAATCCAACCCCTGGTTGTTATTCTGAACATAATATAGAGTAGACTTTAAGTTGGACCTGCCTATAAGGAAAACTATGACTCCAATTTTTCTTATACTTTCAGGATATATGTCAAGATTTACTGTTAGGTATAAATACAGGGGCTTACTTATTTTTAAAATTGACAAATAACTGGCCAGGCGTGGTGGTACATGCCTGTAATCCCAGCACTTGGGAGGCAGAGGCAGGAGGATTGCTTCAAATTCGAGGCCACCCTGGGCAACATAGTGAGCTCAAGGCCAGCCTGAACTACACAGTGAGACCCTGTCTCAAAAAAACCAAAAAAAATAAAAAATAAAAAATAAAATAGAATTGACAAGTAACTGTACATGTTAATGGGCTACAATGTTATGTTTTGATATTAGGTTTTACAGTATCAAAACCTAACTGACAAATCCATTATACCTCACATGCTTTTTTTTCATAGTGAAAACATTTCTACTCTTTTAACAATTTTGAAATGTAACACTCATTATTATTTATTATAGTCACATTCTGTAAAACAGATTACTAAAGCTTATTCCTCTGAAAGTCAGTACCCTGTGATCAACACCTTCCTCTTCCATCCCCTTCCCAGCTTCCAGTAAACATCATTTTATTCTCTACTTTTATGGTAATACATGAATTTATATTCATGCCTGCGTAACTGTCAATCATTTTACATCTAACAAAGTATACTTACCTTTAGTTTTTGAGCTTCCTTTTTATCCCCAGCAAAAAGTGAATTCTCATCAAAATGCAAAGGAAATGACCTGTATTTTAGAATAAAAAATATTTATTTTCATGCATTATAAATATTAAAAGCCCTGTTAATACATTGCCAGTCAGTGATAAAAAATATAATTAAAACAGAGCAGAAAACAGTAAAACCAACACTTTGATGCAAACAAATTACTATCTCAAATAAATGCCAACTGTATAACATAGTAGAGGTTTGGCCCCCTACTCAATCTGTTCAACTAAATATAAAAATAATGCAAGGGGCTGGAGATTTGGCTCAGTGGTTAGAGTGCTTACTTTGTAAGCACAAGGCCCCAGGTTCGATCCCCAGCACCAAAAAAACAAAACAAAACAAAAAAAATGCAAGTAGTCACATACTAAAAATCTGGCTGTTAAAGTTAAAAATGTGTGTTTTGTGGGGGTTTTTTTGTTTGTTTTTTCATGTTTTTTTTTTGTGCCAGGCCTCGAACTCAGGGCCTTGCGCTTGCAAGGCAAGGGCTCTAACCACTGAGCTAAATCCCCAACCCCAAAAATGTGTGCTTTTGGTACACAGGTCAAAATCAAAACAAAATGCAATCCCTAAGTCCCATGAGCAAAATTAGCTTTTAATTATTTTTCAAATAATTTTCCTTCCTCTACATGAATTTTTAAGAATTTAATTTTAGATACCACTTGTCACTCATCTATTAATGTATAAGCTACAATATAACTTACTTGATTTCATGAAGTATTTCCAGAAGTAACATTTTGTTTTCTGCATCTTGAATTTTGTTTCCAGTGAAGAGCTGAAAATCTGGGCGCTCAAAAAATGGTAAAACTTTAGATAAGGCCCTTAATTCAATTAAGTAGAGAAAATACAAGTTCTTAAGCCTTCGTGGGCCTTCTCCTTCAGTCAGAACTGCATCAAAGCGCTGCTGAAATTCTGTAATATTGTGTCCCCACTTCGTTTCCAGCCAGGTATCTGGGAAGAGAAAAATACTAAAAACTGAATTTCACTTAAATAATTTCCATTTTAATTATGTTAGGTTATCTATACTTGCAGAAGTTAATTTCATTTTGTATTTTAAAGTATATATAAAGCCAAGAAAACTGGTTTTTATAATTTACCCTTTAAAAATTCTGTATTAAGATTTCATCTTCTGGAACCCAGCCATAAAAGCAAAAATTAATTCACTGTTTTACTGAGAATGTAATTTCAATAAAAATCACATTTTTGAATATAAACATATTCATAAAACCAAAATATGTAATTGAAAAATTACAATCTGAAATTATTAACAAGTTTGAAGGATTATTTCAAATTCAAGTCACTATTTTGTTTCTAAGAGATAAAATCTTTTAATTCCCAGAAGAAATACGTTACAGATGAAAATCAAGCATGGTCTCATTTATCAAGAGCATCCCTAAAACATAAAGAACAGCAGAAAATGCTTTACCCATTAAAGCTGGCACATAAAAAGGCTCTGATTATCATATCTAACAAATAAATAACGAACTGTTGTTAGGAGCTGCTTTAATTTTCACAACAAAAGAAAAAAGTATTTCCAAAGTGTAATTTTAAGCACCTTCTTAAAAGAAGGTAAGGAGTTAATAATTGCTGAGTTATTCAATTTTTTCTACAGTTCCCACTCTCCTGATTGCTACCATTTAGGAAGGGATGTTTACAGCCTAATATTCAAGCAAGTCTGTCTTTTCCCATTCAGATAAATACCATGAAGAATTTAAGAATGCCTGAAAGTAAGTGCGAAAGGTAAATAAAAGAAAACATCACCTACCTTGTAGGAGATACCTTGCACTCAAATGCACATTAATGCTTGCATGTAAGCCAGATATAAGTCTGTAGAATGCTCTTTTTTCTACACAGAGGCCTAAAAAGAGTCAGTGATTTAGAAATAAAACTTCGTAATGTAAACCTGGTAGATAATCAATTTCATGATTTTTAAAATGAAAAAATTTAAGTTTATTAAAACATTGCTAATTACCTTCTAGCCAACTGTAAAATGTGTTCTCTGAAACGAAAGGAAAAATAAGTCACAGGTTTATAAAAATGCCAAAAGACAAATTTTTCCAAAGTGTAAGTTACATTATAAAACATCCGTGCCAGTGTTCTAAAGATTATTTAACCTAAAGGTTCGAATCTCATTTGCAGATTCTTCAAAGGAGGAAAAAGAGAAAGAGTATTGAATTAAGCACCAACCTGCTGCTCAGACTTGAAAAGGCCTCAACATTGCCTCAGGCAGCCACAGCCTCATCATTTTCTACATAAAGTGTTTTATATGATATCAAAACAAAGAATTTAAATGGTAAAGCAATCAAAAATGGGAAATAGCCTAGCCTAGATAGCAATTCATGCTATGAAAATTAAGAACTCATTATATGCTCTTTAAATCAGAAAAATAAATAAAAATTATAAAATAGCATTGGAGGTGTATTGTTTCTACACAATGGATAGTATTCCATGCCATTTGCTATTTCAAAAGGGCAATTTAGAGAAATGTTACAGAAATCAAAAATCTTTTACATTCTCTGGCCTGTAAGGTCACTTTTCATAGACTTAGAAATTTTGTTTTTAGAACTATGCTCTAGCGAAATAACTAAAAATGCATAGAGGGCAAGAAATTTGTAGAAAGATGATTACGCTGCAAGTTTTAAAACCCTGAATAATAAAAATGTACAATAATGCCTAAATTAATATGATAGAATATCATGTAAGTAGTTAACATGGTAAAGTAACTATCAAAATGACAAGAACTTAAAATATAACAATACTGTACATAAAATCTTTTATTTGAAATATATAAAATGTGTGAGAAATCGTTAGAACTATGCAAAGAGTCATGTATACATCTGTTATAGAGACGGTAAATACTGCATTACACAGGGTTATTTTTTACTAAAATTGCTTATAGTAATACTAAAAATAAATGTCAACCAAGCATAAAAATAATATAAGCAATGATAAAGGGAATAAGCAATAAATTGGACTATATAAAAATTTAAAACATTTGTTTATAGAAAAACTTCATACAAAAGCAAAATACAAATACCAAACTGGGTAAAATATATGTTGCAAACATGACAGAAGAATTTATCCTAAATACATAAAAAGATCATAAACCAAACAAAAAAATGCTAAAATGCTCATTTAAAAGGGCCCAGACAGGGCTGGGGATTTAGCTCAGTGGTTAAAGTGCTTGCCTTGAAAGCACAAGGACCCGAGTTCGATCCCCAGCACCAAAAAAAACCAAAAAACAAAACAAAAAAAAGGGCCCAGACACAGTCATTTTTCCTTAACCTGTGCTGTTGCCTCCAAAATTATAAAGAAACAAAAATTTAGTTCTTCTGAGCCTCAGAAATGAGAAGAAAAAATAAAGTTTTTCTTTAAAATAAACATCTTAGTATAAGCAAATTCATATATATAACATATGAGAATGAAGTAACACTTACCTTTGTTTTTTCCTGAAAAAACAAAACAAAACAAAATGTTTATTATTATAAACTCCTTCCAGTTCCCCTTTTAATACACTACACTTTCATAAGAACAAGACTTTCTAAACATGGTTTGTTTCGGTTCACCATGCAAGACTGCAAGTGAGACACTCAGGATTGCAACTCTGTCTAGCGGTGACAGGAATCCTGTCCGGGTGACTGAATGACACGTCTCCAGAGTATCCGCCAGGAGCTTCCACTCCCCGAGATTTAATACAGGCTGGCAGGAAGCAGAAATCTAGTCTGGCATCTGAGACTACTCTGAAATATCTTAAGGACTTGTGTTTATTTGGCTGACAGAGACTTTTCCACCCAAAAGAGTTATTATCCTAAAGCTACAACATAATTTCTGTAAAGATTTATATTATGCTTTGAAATCTCCAGACTGACATTCTAAGATTTAACCTTAGGAATATTTTCCAAGATGGTAAAATTCAAATTACAGATATATATATATAATGCAGCAGTTTGTATGCAGCTGCTTATTTACGAATGAAAGATTATCTTCATTTTGTTCATTTTTCTTTAATGCCATCATTGATTATTAAATATATATCCACTACAAGTATGTTTACTAAAAATTATCCATAACTCCCCACTCCAAGATAAATACCATTTATATTTTGTTAAATGTCCTTTTTCTTTATGTACAGCTATTTAGAGGTTGTATTAATAATGTTCTTATAAAAATATATCATACATACATATTGTTTTGATTCAGCCTTCTTTCCCTTAATGTGCTACTGAGTGCTATTAATCATTTTTTATTTGAATGAGTACAAATTTATGACAACATTTATTATGGCTGTATTCTACTACATGGTTTTACATAAACCATTTAACCAGCTTCCTAATGATAAAACATTTAAATTATTCTCATTTATCTTTTTAATTTTTTTCTATGTTACTAGTCCTTTGCAGTGAGCTGTATCACTAGCCCATTTTTTACTTTTTATTTTCAAACAGGTGTTACGGTTTGTGCGTTGATGTCCCCCAAAGCCGCATGTAGTCATAGGTGGGGCTTTTTCAGAGGTGGCTGAATCTAGAGTGTATGATGCTGAGATTAAGGGCCTGTGATTCCTAAATCAATCCACTGATTGGTTTGACACCGCTCCTGAGATTAGGGCCTGTGATTCCTAAATCAATCCACTGATTGGTTTGACACCGCTCTAAACCTGACAGCCTGGATAAGATATAAGGGGCAGAAAGAAGCTGCTAAGACCCCCTTGCTGCTCCTGTCCGCCATGCCACCCTGCCTTGGATCTAGCTGATTATGAACTGAAACCTCTACAAACTGGGAGCTAAAAAAACCTTTCCTCCTTTAACTTTGGGTGTGGAGTATTTTGTCTCAGCAATAAGAAAAGTAACTAAGACAACAGGGTCTCAGCAAGTTGCCCAAGCTGGGCTCAAGCTTGTGATCCTCCTGCTTCAGCCTTCCAGAGTACTAGTATTACAGGCATGAGCCACCACATCCAGCTCCCATTTATCTTTAACATAAGAGAGGGCTGTTAATTTACCAAACCATAATGTGAGTTCACAGTAAACACCTCTACTTATCTATGAATTTATATTTCATCTGATATTAAATCAATATCTTCCACTTAGTCATGTATGTGACTCTGTGCAAACCCATAAAGCCTAGTTTAAAAAGGTTTTCCTAATCTAAGACAGTCAACATTAGAGAATGATGTAACCTCACTGCTTTACAGGAGAAAATTTATATTTATTGACTGTATGAGCTCAGTACTTTTTAAATTTTAAAAATTATAACCTTACACATTTGCTAAAAGCACATCAAAGGTTTAATCAGTAAGCACATATTCAAAGAGAACAGGGATATTTATTTTCTGTGGAACAAGTCAGATCATCACTGGAGCAGCCTATTCAACTCCACCTCTTACTGAGCGGGCAGGGTTTGGGGTTTCACTCTCTGCCACCTACACGGGGCCTAGCACAAGTACACAGTGAATAATCACTTGTAGAAAGAACAAGTGATTTTCATCATAGTAGACAAGACCATTCAAGGGAGACAGCAATCACTGATGATTCACCCAAGACTTCTCCATACATTATGTATCAGGCTCTAGAGAAAGGGTTACCACAGATAAATTCTGCCCATATGGCCAAAATCCCAGGGCAGAGCAGTCGGTATATAAGTAACAGTAATGGCACCCAGTACAAAGAAGGCTGTATGAAAGTACAAAGCACGTCAAAAGAGGATTTCATGAGGTCCAGGGAAAGTTTTGCGGAAAAGGCAGCATTTGGGCCAGACCCTGTGTGAAGGTAGAAATGAAAAATGCTAATGAAATATAAAGATGCATGTAAATTTGAATTCAGACTCCCAACATAGGCAATCTAGATATAATATCAAGTTTTGGGAAATTTTGAGATTTTTGTACGTTCACTTATCCGAAAGATGAGTAAAAACCGAAATTAGTGAACACACCAATTAGTGTATCTGCACAAATACACAGAATAATTATATATCCTAATCTTCATCTTATGTTAGTCTAATACCATGAACTTCAGTACACAGACACTCCTTACTGAAATACAAATCCAGCTCTACAGGGGTGGGGCCTAACTTCTACAGACACGGGACTGTGGCTGCATGGCCCTGGCAGCTCTTGCCGTTTATCTTGCCTTCTCCTTCCTCCTAACCAAAGTTCATGGGCTCATAAACAATGTAACAATGCAAATAAGTAACTCACCTTGGCCAGAAGCCAGAGGATTTAAAGGCCTTTTAATTGTCTGTGGCCTAGAAACAAAAGAATTAAGAGTACTGTATAAAACATAAATATGTTACCAGTCATGTTATAATTATTTAAATAAAGTGACATTATCTCAGGAAGTTACTTAATGACTATATCCAAAGTCAAATTGCTTTATTGGGACTATAAAATATTCAATTTTCTCTAATTGCTTTAGAAATTATAGGCTGTTGTTTTAGTGAACTTTTCCCATTATAGCAGCCAGCAAGTCATTTCCTAATCACTTCTTCAAACAAAAGAAGAAAAACATCGGTCAAGCTTGTCTCCACTAGTTACTAATGTTTTTACATACATTATTAATATGTATGTGTGTGCACCACAAAGTATACCCCTAACTGAAAGACAACCAAAAATATAAACATTCCAAACACAGCATTCCAATCAGCAGTGAAAAAACTGCCACTTATTTCACACTTAGATAATCTTTTTTTTTTGAGACGGTCTCACTATGTAGTTCGGGCTGGACTTGAACTCTCAGCGATCCTCCTGCCTCTGCCTCTGAGTGCTGGGATTACAGGTGTTCACCACCACACCTGGCTGCATTTAGGTAATTTTAAACAAATAAGTTGGCTCAGTGGCCATCAAGCTTGTTACGAACTAAATAAAAGATTTTTATAAGAGGAAAAAATAGCCAGAATGTTTCTGGAGAATTAATGTTACCAAAGTGCCTTTAAATCAAAAAATAGGTGTTAGTATTATTAATAAACTATAGGGATTATTTTAATGTTCAAAATTTAAAATTTAAAAATTTGTACAACTTGAGACATTTCAAGAAAAAAACATAAGCTATATTTTAGAACCAATGTAATTTAGTGATTATATAACATTATTTACATTATTAGAAATATAGGGCGGCTGGGGATTTAGTTCAAATGGTAGAGCGCTTGCTTAGCAAGAGCAAGGACCGGAGTTTGCACTGCTACTTTGGCTGGGGATTTAGCTCAGGGGTTAGAGTGTTTGCCTTGAAGCACAAGGCCCTGAGTTCGATCCCCAGTACCAAAAAAAGAGAAAGAAACACAGGAATCAGGATATGAATTAGAAAATACAAAACTAATACAAATCTAACAAATGCTTCACAGGCTTAATTCACACTAAAAACAAGCAAAAAGAAACCTCTTTAAAGTAAACTTTTAGGTCAGTAAATCAAACATTCCTAATAATATTCAAGAGATTTTAAATAAAATACATGGCAGAAATGAGTTAATAATGAAAAGTGTTCACTTTCCAAACAAAAAGAAATTCTTTAAGTCAAAACGGAGACAGTGAGAAAGAGATGCGGGAGGAGAGAGGCTGGGGGCACATAGAAAGGAAACTGTACAAATACAATGTATTATCCTCATCCTTGGGAATTCCAAAGTTTTTTCTAGAATTGCCTTTGATCTCTGAGATAGCATCACTCACACACACACACACACACAGAAATTTTTTTCAAAAACCAATTAGCCTCATTTTTCCAAAAACCAATTAGCCTTGTTCAGAACCTCTGGCTTAAAAACGAGTAACTGGAAGCATTCCTCAGTCATCCAGGGATCAACTGGACTCCTTCCGCTGTAGAGGTTATGAGTACAAAGTGAGCCTTTCCACTTCCTAGACCTTTCACACTGAACAGACTCACTTAACCTCTCCAAGTCTCAGATTTTCTATCTGTGAAACAATGACTCTCACCCAGGTCACCGTAAGAACTACAGGAGAAAATGCATATAACATGCAGAACACAATGCCTGGCATACAGTGAATGCTAAAAAATGTTACCTTTTAAAATTATTCTCTGAAGCCAATTCAACTTTAACTTGAAAGCAGGTTGGAACAGCTACAACCATAGAAAGGACAGTACACAGCACCAAAAAAAGAATTAGCGAGTTGAGCATTCTAATCTATGCTCCGCCATTAACTGTCTGATCTTAGGAAATGAAGTAAATCTCCCTGGATCAAGGTTACTTCACCTATAAAATGAGATTCTATAATCTACTCAGGAACATGTGTTAAATACATACAGTACTCTCATAAAAGTCTAATGCTATTCTAAGTCTTTTCAAAATCACATCTTACAAGAATTTCTAAGTGAAAAAGACACATACTTAAAGCAGTTTTCTTCATAGATGACATTCCATATCTTCCAAGCATCTGGTCCCTTGTAACCTGTGTAGCGCTCAGGGTTAAGGAGCAAATCTACATATTCAGCATCAGGGGACTGTATGTCTGTAAAATAAAATGTTTTATTAAATCTTTCTTTCCTTTAATCATCTCAGAAAGCTAGTACAGTGGCACATCGGTTCATGAACTTACTTCTTTCCATGACACAATTCTGTGACCAGAATTGTGGAAAGAATTAAGTTCGTGAACACATAGGCATGGTGTTGTACACTGTAATCCCACCTGCTCAAGAGGCTGAGACCAGCCGGGGCAATTTAGTGAGACTCTGTCTCAAAATAAAAAATATGGAGCTGGAGATACAGCTCAATGCCTTGCCTAGCATGCACAAGTCCTGGGTTCAACCCCCAGTAGAGGAAAAAAAGTTAAAATACAAGCCTTGATTCTAAGGCTTCGCAAGTTACAATGTATCAGGGATTATGAAACAACTTTTCAAGAGAAAGGAAAGAAGGAAAGGGGGAAACAAGTAGCTACTTTAACTGTAACCACTATTTATAAAAACACCAGGTCTGAGCTACATCCATACAACCCTTCATTTTTTTTTATTTTGAGACAAAGTCTTGCTCAACTGCTTAACAGTTCAGGCTGAGCCAGAACATGTAATCCCAGAGTGCTAGGATTGCAGGCATGCGCCACTTTGCCCAGCTGGAATGTATGCATTTTAGAAATTAAGAAACATTTAACTCCATTCTCATAAGCCATCAAGGCAATGAATATAATATGATTTTGTTCCATATTAACCACAGCAATTCATCAGTAACTAAGGTAAATGAAGTAGTATTAGTGCCACATACTACTTGTTTCCACATACTTTCTTCTTAGATGTCCACCATCAGGATCCCCTACCCAGCTGTCTGAAAAATATAATACTAAAATGCAAAAGTTATATGCAGAATGATTGTTAGAATTATTTATAAAAGGGAAAATTTTTTTGTTTTGTTTTGTGAGGCAGGGCCTCACTATGTAGTTCAGGCTGACCCTGAACTCACTATGTGCCCCAGGTTGACCTCAAACTCATAGCGATCCTCCTGCCTCAGCCTCCCATGGTGATACAGGCATGCATCACCATACCTGGCCATAAAAGGGAAAATTGAAAGCAATTTAAGTACCCTACATAGCAGAGCAGTTAGAAGCACAGGCTCTGGAGCCAGAGTACCCAGGGTGGGATCCAGGTCCTGCTACCTATTCATAATTTATAACATGTCATAACTTCAAGGTCAGTAGTCCTAGTCCTCCAATGCCTCTGGGAAATTATTTAATAGTACAACAATCTCCTACTCGTCTATAAACTTTAAGAAATAATGAGGAAGGAGCCAAAATGGCCTAAGAGCAAGCAAAGTCAAGGATGAAAATCTGAGCATGACAACTCTCTACAAGAGGGTCCATCAACGGGGCTGGGGGTGTGGCTCAGGGGAACGGCTCCTGCCTGGCGCGTGCAGGTATGAGGCCCAGGGTTCAATCCCCGGCATGTGAGAGACAATCTCAAGTTCTCAACAATACCTATTTTTCTTACCATTAAAGAATAACCCCCCCCCAAAAAAACCGAAAAACAAAACGAGCTTGGCTGTTTCCATTCCAAGGCCCACTACATCAGAGGCATAAACCAGGGGGAAAGTTGCCTGTAGAAGCCGCATGATGATGGCATCTAAAAATGACTGAGCCCAACACAGAAACAGAAACTAAAATAATGAGGAAAAGTAAATAACAACTTTAAGAAACAAATGAGTACAGAATCATCCAGCTCAGGGATGGAAAACTGTTCATTCCAATGAATACTAAAAACAATTGCCGCAATGTAAAAAATTCTAATACATTTCATTTAAAAACCCTAGATTTTTAAAATATAAAAATAATGCTCAGTATCCAGTACTTTAAGACAGACAACTTTAAGACAGAAACCAAGAAATGGTTCAATCTTTAATAATCTGCCTAATTGGAGAAAAATATTTGTTGTCTCATAATTTTACTTACGACAAATATTTCATCTCTTCAACTTTATAAAAAAAGTTACCATAACCATATTCTGCCACGCAGCCAAATCATAAATTTCTAATTAAAATTCATAAAATATCTTTTATACTTCACTTGTTATTTACATATGTTATTCCCTATGATGCTGCCTTTTTAACAGAAGAAATGAATACAAATGGGCAAGTGATTCACCAAACTCGCCATATAAGAGGTAAACTGCTGATTCTCCATGGCACACGTTGTAGTCTCAAAAATGAAACCATATTAATAGAAATTAAGCTACTACCATTTTTTTTTTCTAACATTGCAGGCCTAAAAATATTTGCTGCATATTAAAATTTAGTTTTATCACATACAACAGTGTTTAAGGCCAATGATTCTCGTGGAAAAAGTGCTGAAATAAGAGATTTGGGAGAATGTTTTATCCTCTTCCTGCACTAGCCTAAACTCTGGCATGTGTCCCATCCAACACGCTGAGCTCCAGTGTGTTCTGGAATGAAAACTT
>PVJO010002385.1:0-145139 GCA_004026905.1 Hystrix cristata | reverse complement strand
ATGGGCTAGCATTGTACATACAGTGTCTTAGTTGATATGGGTAACACTATGAATGAAGAAATACTGTCTCCCATTTGCTACTGGATGGTGGGTCCTGGGGGAGTTCCTGCTAGGCTCTTGGTATCCTGAACAAAGAATTCGACAAGAGACACAGAAAAGGTAGTGGGGATGTACATGTATTGAAGGTGGAAAGGAAGTATGCTCAGCAGAGGTGGAGAGGGCCAGTGAACAGACAGAGATCCCAAGGATAAAGGAAAGGACTCTTCTGTATTTGGAATTCCTGGATTAGCTTTTCCCTCATGTAAATAAGGCACTGGGACAGTTATCAAAAACTCGCTGGCACCAGATTTAATCTGCCCTATAGCAAGATTTCCTTTCCTTCCACCAGATGTAGATGAAGAATTGAAAATAGCATTTTTCTGATCGGTTCCATGTATGGTGCTCAGGAGCTGCCCAGTCATCCTGGATCCCACGTTCTGTGCATGTCCCCCGGCTCCCAGCTCTTCATGACTTTGACACATTTTGCCCAGTTGTCTGACATTTTTGCTGCAATCCTAATCTCCTACCTCACATTCACAAATGAGGAAACTGATGCTCAGTATGATAAAGTCACTTTCCCAAGATTAATTAGTTATGAGTGCTGTATTCTAGATTCTGTTGAGGGCTCTGCTTCTTTGGCCTGGTCCCACTATCACACCTACGTTCTAGGTTGTACCTTCTCTCTGGTTGGTTTCAACTCTACTTGTAATCATGACTCATACGTCCTCCTCCTCCTCAGTCACTTCCCTCCTAAGCTCCACCATGGCCTGATGATTAAAAAGGCCACATCCAAAATCAAGCTCCATGGTGCAAGGCCTGGTTTTATGACTAACTCAAACTCTCTGTTCTTTTTTCATTTGTAAAGTGGGAGTAAAATAATGATGCTTTCTCCCCAGCATCGCAACTGTGTGAAGTAAATAAGAAAATGTATGCGAAGAGTTGGCAATTCTCAAAAAAAAGTTAATACTATTACTTCCAATTTACAGCTGGGCCTGGACACATAAAGGATCTATTCTCCCATCGACTCCACACAGCAGTCTGGAACACTCCTCCTCACAAATACGGACTTTATGATTAGACTGACTGGATTCAAACCATGGCCCTACCACTGCCAGATGGCGTGACTTAAGGATAAATAAGTTAGTGTCTCTAAATCTCTGTATCCTCATCCACAAAACAGGCATGATAAAGCACCTCATAATGCTGCATGATTCAGTAAGAAATTACAAAGAGACCACTGGGCACAGTATCTGCCATGGAACATCCACATAAGCAATGTAAGATGCTGTTGGTGTTAAGATCAGTGTGGCGGTTATTACAACTCAACTAAATTCCTATAGCTCTCCAATAGAAACTCTGCATCTCCCAAACACCCTTGGACTGTCAACGGCATCTCCAAAGCCATATCATGTCCACACATTAAAGTCAACTTCCATCAACTTTCTCCCTACTCAAACACTTCCATTTCCCAGGATTTGCTGAGCCAAATTCTATGGGCTATGCTGGGCCAACATGCAGCTCCTCCTTTAGTTTCATCCTGCTTTTGTTTAGCTATTGCTCTTTCTGCCACTGTGCTCAGTCACATTCATGTGGATGATACCAGTAACTTCCTACACACCAGCAGTAGTCTCCTGGGCCTGTCTCCCACTTCCATGCCAAACTGACCATTGTCAATCTCAGCTCTCTTTCTTCTGAAACCACAAGACCTTCTGCCCTTAGAAGAAAGTAAACAGGTGACCTTTGCTGGAGGCTCTGTGGCTCCCATGTCTTCAAAATTCCTTTCTAAATTTTATCGGTGACAATTCTTATGCCACTGGCAATGATCCATTTTCCCCAAATCTGCTCTCCTCCTTACTGCTTTCCACTGTCCTGCTTTCCTCTGTCTCAGAAGTTCCTGACTGCTTCCTGTGGAAATCTCAGCAAGACCTACTCACCAGAACATGGAATCAGCTTACCATCCTTGAAAACAGCCTCTGTCTAAATCATCAAGTCCTGAGAAGGGCTGGGAATATGCAGTTTGCACAATTACTGCCAAAGGACTATGGCATTGGTGCACCAAGAAATTCCCTTTGAGAAATACTTTCTTTAAGCCTATGAAGATGAGGCCTTGGGAATGGGGCCTTAGCTCAGTGGTAGAGCACTTGCCTAGCAGGCACAAGGCCCTGAGTTTGATCCTCAGCACTGCCCACAAAAAAAAGAAAAGAAAAGAAAAGAAAAAGATGAGACCTTATTAACACAATCTTTTTGATGTAACCTGTTCCTCTTCTTCCTCAGAGAATTGGAAATTTTGTTAACAAGTGTGTCTTCTTCCCCTCAGATTCTGGGAACTCAGCCCTCAATGTGTAGGTCACCGTCATCCAATGTTCAGCGGATGTTGGTGCATTTTGTCTTTCTATGTTTACGTCGGGCTCTCCTTTCCTTTCCGTGTTTGTCTTTTACTCTGCTCATCCTATTGACATCTTTCTCTTTTACTGTTCTATGCATTTTGTTAGTCTTCCTAAATCTTCTGTGGGACTATACAGAGTACATAAATAAAGTACCTATGCCACCTCTGTTATTAGTCTTTGCTAGTACTGTCCAAACATCTCACTGTGTTCCTTCACTGGGATTAGTTCTCTCCATGGTCACCTCATGTACTCATCCACAGCCTCACTGCCTGGACTGAATCTTCTCCATGTGTGAATTCCCTGTAGCATGTGGAATGGACCTTTACCCACCAAGGTAAAGGTCTGTTGTTCCTATTGATGGCTGCAGGCATTTGTGAACACATTTTCTGGATGCCGGGCTATTAGTAGTGTTTGGGTTGTCATGAGCAGATATATATGCACTGGAAAAGAGGTAATGTATCTATTCAAAGTATACAGTTCTTACACACATATCCAATTAATTTTAACCATCACTGATTTGGATGTAAGGATTAGCCATAACACTGTTTGCTGCCCTATGGATTACACAATAATAAATTATCTTGCAGAAGAAAATAATTTGACGTGCAGAAGAAAACAACAGGTCCTATGAGACAGACTCCATGTTATGAAGGAGTTATGAAGGGTCAAAAGTTATTATGACCTCACAAGGTTAAACTTGAAAGCCTTTAAACTGTTAAGAGAGAAAGATTGTGATGAGATTAAAATGGAATGATGCCAAAAATCCCTGACACAATGATCTAACATTTAAAAAATAAGCCCATAAACCAGGGATATTCTTATGTTCACTTTTTTTGTACTGAGACTTAAACCAGGGCCTTTGCACTGAGCTGAATCTATAATCATGTTTTATTTTTTACTTTGAGATAGGGTCTTGCTAAATTGTTGACTGAACTTGCAATCCTCCTGCCTCACACTCCCAGAGTGCTGAGATTACAAGGATGAACCATCACTCTGAGTTTGTTCACAATTTTATCTCCCACTTATAGTATGTGCTTAGTGAGTTTTTTGATAAGTCTTGGATAGGTAGATGTATTAATAAATGAAGAATGAGTGACAGCTTTTACTTTCAGACACAGAGGGAAACCTGGTTGCTATGTAAGTCATAAAAATAGGGACAAAAGAGTAATGGGCAAGAGAAGAGAAAGGTATCAGATGGTAATAGGAGTCATTACACGCACCACACATAAGGAATGTGAGCAAGAAGACTCCAAGTTTTCCTAAAATAAAAGCACTAGGAATGTTGCAATAAGGATCTAGGTGGGACAGGAGAGGACAACAATTATTTGGATTCCATATAGTATTTGGAAACATGTTAATTTGATGAATGGAGAATTTTTAATCAAGTTTCTAGCAAAGGGAAGGATGTGGTAAAGCCTTAGGGCTTCACTCCTGATGTTCTCAGACACACCAACGGGCAAGCAAGGAGTAGACAAAAGAGACAGGAAGTGTTTTGGTACAAACTGCTCACATGTGGGACAACATGGGATGAGCAAGTGTAACAACAAAGGGATGAGCAAAACATGAACACACAAGTAAGTGTGTGAAACTCTGAAATCACAAATTCCAATCTGTCAGATTTTTGAGTGAATCCATTGCCTCTCCTTCACCTTCCATTTTCCTACCCAGGAGAGGAAACAGTCAGGTGGGAGAACAGCCCCTTGTGGTCTGCGGTAGATTCATGACTTACCCTTTCACCATCCAAGAGCAAATGAGCTCGGAAGATCACAGCATCGTTGACAGGTATTTCTTCATTCCTGTACAGGATCTGGAAGACCCGGCTGTGCACAGTGCTCTCATGGACACAGGCTGAGCGCGGGCTGCTGCTTTCTGCAAAACAAGAATCAGAAGCCGGCAAACTCCAGCACTGTCCTGTACCGCAGCCCAGCCACGTGTCTGTCTACTTTGCATAAATTATGATCCCGAATTGCATTACAGTGTCAAAAGTTCAAAATCACAAATGAACCAGACCCCAGAGATGTGTTCACAGAGTCGGGCTGTATCTCCAGAGAGCCTTGTTCATTGTTTTACCTGTCACACAAACTTGGTAAAGTCACTTTTGCAATGGGCAATGCTCCTGGTCTGGAATTTAGTGCCTCCTAAACTCCTCACATGCTCAGGGGTCCCCTCCTCTGTGAATCCTTTCATAATTCCCCCATCCAGGAAACCGAGAAAACAGAGACTAAAGAGGGGAGAACACCCTTCCTCTTCAATGACTTTCTAGTACTTGTAAAATTCATCCCTCCTGAGAGGTGTTCATGTGTCACATACGAAAATCACTGTCTTGAATTCTAGGTAAATGTCTAATGCAGTCATGCCAATCGTCAAGTTTGAAGGAACTTGCTTGGGTCTGTGTGTTCTACAGGGTTCTAATAGAGATCAGTGATTAGGATACTATTTCAAAATTAAGTTGAATTTCAGGAAGACATGGACTAAAGATAGTACTGCATCCAGTGACCAGGGTTATTGTGAGAAGTAAACATGTGAATTCCTCCAAATTCTTAACATGTAAACTGCATAATCAGAAAAATACATAAATATTCAAAAAGAAATAACATTCTTATTTATATAAGACCACAATTACTTATTCATAATAATGCCTAACTATGTGACACTTTACAGCTTTCAAAGTTCTTTTCCAGTGTGCTGCTTTCCCTAACCCTCATAGCAAATTCCTGGGGTGAGATTTACTATAGATGAAGAGACTAAGGCTCCCAAATAAGAGGCAAATGTCTTGATAGTTGCTTGTTGTGAACTGAATGCTTGTATCGCTTCAAAAGTCATATTTTAAAATCTAACCCTCAATGTGTTAGCATTTAGAGGTGGGAGGTTTGGAAGGTGATTAGTTTGCAAGCACAGAAGTTCTTGGGAACAAGAATAGTCTTGTAAGAGGTCAGAGAGTTAACCTCTCACTGTGTCAGCCATCGGAGGACACAATGAGAAACTGTCAGTCTGCAAACCTGGAAGAGGACCTTACCAGAACCAAAGCATGCTGGCATCCTGACCTCAGCCTTCCATCTTCCAGACCATGAGAAATAAGTTCTGTTGTTTATAAGCCACCTATTTCCTGGTATTTTGTTGTACCAGCCTGAGGCAAGACATTGCTATATGACAAAGCACTGTGTCAATGCATCCTCCCATCTACTTATGTAATAACTGAAAAAATGAAGTCTCCAGTAAATGAATATAATTCACTAATTTCCTAGCAAAGGGCAAGTACTTTATAAAGCACAAAGAAAAGAACTAAATACCATATCTTCATCGGAAAATGAGCCCCAAAACCCCAAGAAAAATCAGTTCGAGTAGTAAGGAAACACTATTCAAGCGTCCTTTGCACCATTCCCAGATAACTTAAGAAGTCCCTTAGCAATAGGGACACAGAATCACTATCACCTACCAGTGCACTGCAGCATCCAAGCCAGCACCTGAGAAGTTTCAGAGGAGGAAACACAGAGCATATAAAATCCCAGGCGGTTTCCAAGGCTGCTAAGGGGCACCTGGGCTCATTCCAAAGTCACCACAAAAGAAATAAAATCACTGGTTTAAAGCAGCCCTACTGAGACCTGTTGGATTCAGATTGAGATGGCTTTTTAAATAGAAATGACTGTGCAAGACGCCTCTCTGTTTTCATTTGCTACCCGAGCCCTTTCGCTGTCATTGTCAGGGCTCGGTTGATCTATAAGACAGACCAACAGCATGGCAGAGAATAGATGGGGTAAATACTCTGAAGGTCAGAGCGGCATGAGCCGTCTGCTGCCAGGAGGGACAGAAGGCAAAACAATTCAATCACTTGCCTTTTTGGGCAAGTGACTTCACCTCTTTTAACAGCAGCTTTCTATGTGAAAAATGGGCACATCTACCCTGACTTCCTGGGAATACTGTAGACATAAAGAGGATAAAATAAATCAAGGTCTTATGACCTGGCACATACCAGATCTGGCATACGCACTATGAAGATTTTTTTGATTTGGTTCAGAGAGAAAGTTCTGGGTACTTTCTGTAGAATACCTTGCCACTGGCCATGTCTTTGCCTTCTGTCCCTCCTGGCAGCAGACGGCTCATGCCGCTCTTTAAGGGAGGTGAAACTCCTCCATGAGCAGACTGGCAGACTAGGCCATAGGGCTCAAGTGGTATAACAGGATCACCAAATCCCCGGAGGAGGCATTTCTCATTCCCTTCGGGGATATTCTGTGCCATGTTCCCAGTGCTGCTAATTAAAACAGAAAGCAAGTGTCTCTGCACAGGAAGGCTCCCCAGTCGTGGGACAGCGCCTTGGATCACCAGGGTGAGACTGTGCTGTTCCCATGGAAGTCTCTCTTCTCCACTAATGACAGCCCACATTTGGCCATCCTTCCCATGGTGCTTGCTCCCTCTTCCCGACATTCAGAAGGAACTGATCCTTTCCTCAGCAAAGCCACTGTGCTTGCTTTCCTGCTCAATTTGCACACGCTTCCTTGTAAGACAGAAGTGACCCATCTGCACTGTCTGTGCTTCCGCTTCCTCTTGTGAACCAGGCCCTGAGTATCCAGAGATGAGAGAAAAACACTTTCCACATTTCAAGACCTAATCCCTACCCTTGGGGTGCTGCCCTTTCTCCTCCACGGGGTGAAGAGCCATGCCCGAGGGCCCCAGTCAAACACACCCTGAAGGGAAATTAGTGACTGAACCCTGACCCCATCCCAAGAACATGACTGCAGCTCTGCCTAAAGTAGGAGTTACCCAAAGACTCAGGCTAGCTCTACTTGCCCCTGCCATTTTCTAGCTCCATGGCCTTGGGCATTTTAGTGATCCTGAGCTCAAGGGAGGCAAGAAACACGCTCTGCTTAACTTAATGAACGGGAAATTTAGATGATAGGATGAATAAATAAGTATGTTTTTAACTGTATTATCCTCAAAGCACAGATTCCCTCATAAGATAAAGGTAATAATAATACTGACTATGCAGTTGTTTTCTGGATGTTTCTAAAAAGCAGAAAGTCACCTTGAAGTCAGCTTTATGATTTTTCACCAACCCTTTCAAGGAAGATCCAGAAAAGAAACCACACTGTAAAAGACACTCATTGTGTTTCCACAGAATGGCCAGAATGACTTCATGCAGGAAGGTGATGCTGCTGTTCAGCAGGCCCCAGAGCACTCTGGGTCAGATGTGGGTGGCAGGGCCCCCTGTGACTCCATCAGGGGTAACTGTCAGGAGACCATGTCAGACTGGGTCACAGGAATGGCCTGGAGGAGAAACTAAGAACTCCTGGGAAGGAAGGACCCATGGTCTCAATGGCTTTCCTTTTCTTTTCTTTTCTTCTCCTTTCTTTTCTTTTCTTTCTTTTTTTCTCTTCAGTATGAAATTTGAGGAGACTTTTGAATGAGTACGTTTTCACAGCCAAGCAGATAATAGCATACTGTGTGGACCTGGAAGGAACAATGTATTTGTAATGTATTTCCTCAAAACTACGTTTAAAGGAAAGCTGAATCTTGGGATGATGCTGGATGTTCACGCTGGCCCAGCCTTCTTAGGTAGAAGGTTAGTTTGGCTCCACTGTGGGCAAATCTTGTGGGACCATCTAAACTGGAACAAAATTTGGTCTCAAAGAGTAATTGCCTGAATACGTGACTGTGTCTTAATTCATTTTGTGTTGCTATGACAGAACATCACAGAATGAATAATTTGTAATGAACAGAAAATGTGTTGAATCACAGTCCTGGAGGCTGGGAAGCCCCAGATCAGTGTACCCACATCTGGAAAGGGCCCCCCTTGCCTCATCATCCATTGAAGTAAGGCAGAAGGGTCAAAAGACAAAAGGGGATGAAGTCGCCAGATAAGTGGTTGTAATTTTATTGTCATTTCAGTGAATATCAATTTTTTTTTTTGCTTTCTGCTTCCCCACTGTACATAGAATATTGCATATTCAATATTCTATTGAATATTGCTTTAATACATATGGATATAAGTTTATGCCTTAATCATAATCCCAGATTAATATGATTTTTGAAATAGAATATATTAGCTCACACATTCATTACATATTTACTAATTGTCTGTTACATCCCAGGTCTTAAATGGAAAATCCTGGGATTTAGAATGAACAATCACTGTGTTTTGTGTAGGATATGTTTCATATTTCTGTTGGTGGGATAAGAAATCAGTAGTCTCATTTTGCCCAAATCCACAGCTATCTCCTGTCTAAATGAATGTCTTATCCCTATGTTGAATTTTTTACAATGCCTCATATAGGTTAATTTAAATTTTTTAATTGAGTTGGTAAATTAAGTACAACAAACTGAGTTGGAGCATAGACAACATTTATTAACTATGTGATTTGAAGAATTGTAAATATAAAATTGCTTCATTAGTTGAAAATTTCTCTGCAGGAGCTAGCCTGGGATTGGTTGGTCTAAGGTCTAGATATTTTATATTCATTATAGCACTGCATATGACCTTGGGTATAGGAGTTTTCATTTTGCTTAGGAGGAGTAAATCTTCAGCATCAAAAATAATAGATGGTGACTCCAAATCTTGTTCCTTTTATAAATTCTTCATTCCTTCAATTTATTTATTCAATCATTCACTATTTAAAGAAGCAATCACATAGACAATATGTTAGGCATAATGCTGTCACTGGTGAGACTACAACAATGACAAGGACTATTTATCAATGTTGAGTACAGTATTTTTCAATTCTTTTCTCTCCTCACTTCACTCTCACTATTCTATCACTTCTGTTTTATAGAAAAATAATTTAAGTCCTAGAATGATGGAACAGCAGACTTTGCATATCACAGTCACCCAACTATGCAGTGAATCAGTCAGTCAATCAGTCATGATGACCACTGGAATCCAGCGGGGTTGAATTGCATTTGTCATCCAAAGTTAGTTGGTAGAACTAGTACACAGGATTTCTGACAGCTAGTTAACTCTTCAAGAAATCTCAAGTTACAAAACAGATATCAGGGCATGGCAGAAATTCTTATTTACAGGAGGGCAACTAAATCAAAGAACCCAGTTTAAAGCACCATTTAAGCTCCTGACAATGAGCAAGGGCTGTTGCTGCAATTTAGCAGTAAGCATTCTCTTATCAACACTGAGTGGGCTTAATTACATAATTATAAGCCACTGTGACCTGCCTGTTAGAATGAGCCCAGTAAGTCCAGTACTTGATAACACTTTATTAGCCAATAATTCTCTATAATCATAAAAGTAAAAGGCCAGGGTATCACCTGGAGCACACTTGCCAGCAGAGTTTTCTTCAGATTGTTCTCACTGCTGAGCAGTCTCAGGCATCTCCTCAATTTGTGTGTCGGTAACAGAGGCCAGCGCATGGACTTGTACCCCCTGACTTTGTAAAATTGTAAATACAAAATGGTTTCATTCGTTGAAAATTTCATTAGCAAAAAATAAATTTGAGTTAAAAGATGTGGGTTTGCTTCTGGCTCTGCCATTTATACACCGTGTAGCTGTGAGTCTCAAAGTTACCAGTCCCAGCCTCAGTGTCCTCAGCTGGGAATGGGGATGGTAGAGTACCTGATCCAGGCTGGGTGGGCGGCGGATGGAGATGACTTATCAAATACGTTATGTGGAATGGATATATAATGGACAGTCAGAGAAACAATGGCAAAAAGTATATGCTGGTAGATAAACAGGAGTACATAACTGGTATCAGTATTAAGATTATCTACCACAGACTTTTACCAGCTACTAGTGGAACTCAGAGGAGGATGGTAGTTGTGTGCTCTTTAGGTGCCCTCTGATACTGGAAAGAAAGCCAGCTTGGTCCAGGGAGTGGCCAGGAGTTTATACACTGCGGAAAATAGAAAATCTTCCTGTTTTTCCTAGGAAACTTTGGGTGAGAGTTGTAATTCTGCCACCCTCAGTTCTTTTACTTGCAAAAAAGGTAGTAACACCAAACTTAAAACAATACACTATGTACTATAGTTAACTTTAAGTAGTTGCAGTTTAATACTGCATCTGTGTGGTTGTTCACATTGCTTATTGTTACATGCAAATGGTACAATGTATTGTGGTCTGTAAGTTTGTGTTATTTTGGATAAATTTTAATTTAAAAATTTTTTAAATGGCAGTAACAATGTCTAAGGCTTCCCTCTCACCTCCCTGCCTGCCCCTTCTCCCCTCTTCCTGCATGTCATATCTCTTAGTTATAGACCCCCCCAGCTCTTGCATCAACTATTTTCTCCATGATAAGCTGTGTTTCCTCCACAGGTGACCTGAGCCATTTCTAAGGCTCAATACATGTTCCACTGCTAAGCTGAGAACTCCAGCACCATCTCTTTCCTGAATGGGTATGATTTCTTACCCACCTGACATTATTCCTTTCACGTCAAAAACAGATCATAAACCTAATTATGTCCAAGATAGAACCTGTGTTGATGTTTCTCAAATGTCGTCCTTTCAGAATAATTCTGGGACATTTTTCATCCTTCTTTCCTCTCAATTCCTCGATCTGATCATCACCAAATCCTGTGGATTCCCGCTCAAAATGTGATTCTGATGAATCGAATCCTTTCTACCTTACTTTTGTACTTTCTTGAAATATTGACTATTGAGAACCTTACTTTTTGCTTCCATTCTTGCTGCCTATTAGCTTATCAATATATCAGACAAAGGAAACATTACTCCTCACCCCATGGCATTTATTTATTTGTTTGTTCCTTATTCTTTTTTCTTAATTTTATTTTAGTGGTACATTTTAGATAAGCATAATGCTAACATGCATCATAGGGGATTTGTACCTGTACATGATACATCTTGCCACCTTGCCTGGTTTAGTTGCCTCTAAACCATCAATAGGAAAGCTGCCAGCACAGTGAGGACTCAGCACAGAGCCAGGCCTCTGCACAGCACCCAGGCGGGGCAAATGTTTACAGACTGTGTGATTGATCAAAAAAGTTCTAAGTGACCTGCTCACTGGGATCTGGCAGCGGTGTTTAATAATATTGGTGGAAGTCAACTGCCTCTCAGATAGATGAGGCAGCTAGCTCACTGAAGCTGTCTGTCTCTGTGTCCTAGGAAGTCCTCACAATGACCCGGAATCTGTGCTGATCCATGTTATCGTGCAAACTGTAGACACGAAGCATGCCTGAAACGCACAATACAGGGCTTTCTGAGAAGGGCACAGTTAAAGCTTCATCTTCAAATCTTGAAACTGTCCTGTTAATAAGGCATCAGGAGACTCAGCAAATGGGAGGCAAAGAGCCCTGTTTATGTGATTCAGGCTTTCCTGAGCCATCTGCCTCAGCCATATGCTTCCCAAGGAGAACTAAGTTTAGCTGCAATTGCAGCTAATCAAATATTTGTAAGAGCTGCAGCATCTTCACCCAGTCATGGTCCTCAGGATGTTCCAAGCAGCACAGAGCTGTTCTCTAGGCCACAGTGACCTTGGCCTTAGTTGGAGGTCACAGAAAGCAGAAGGGGAGTTATGAGTTACTATAAAAATTGCAGGGGGTTCAGAGTCCCTACTGAGTAAGTAAGACTCGGTAGTTCCTCTGCCCTTGTCTTTCACAGACAGGAAGGGTCCCCCTGGCAAGGCAAGCCCCACTGGCAGGGTCTGAGCCAAGCCTGGCAGGTCCAGGAAATGATCAGCAGCCTTCGGCTCCCTGCATGGGCTGAGCTGCTGGTGAACGAGCTGTCTTCATCCACTGCACACAGTCACCTGTCATCTCTGCTGACACACTTCACCTCTCCTCCTGTGCCACTCTCCCTCCTGTCCATTAAGGCATGCGCCTGGGTCATATGTATGTTCTGCACAGGGAACAAGGCATGGAAAAGATACAGCACAGATACCAAGATGCCAGCCAATCAGAATGCACGCCAGGCGTGTGGTGAACAGCATCCTGCAGGTCACTGCTGCCCTGGCATAAATCGTTTACCCACGTAATATAGGGTACACGTTTACCCATGTATTATAGGAAGCATGATGTTCTGGGGGAGAGGCCAGGCTTATTTGGCCGCTGTGATGGGGGACAGAGGGTCTTAGATAACTCAGGGCAGAGGCTATCCCGACAACTGTTCCTACACGATGCCACGGATAAACACTGCAGGTGACCTCAGTTCCCGACCTCCAAGACAAATGGGTCAGCTTGTAGATCAGCGCCAGAGGCCACAGACTGACAGTTCTTCCATGCGTGGACTTGGGAGTTACCTTTTTCCAGCTCACATCTCCTCAGTCCCTGGATACCTTGGCTCTTTCAGTTGGCTGCAGGTCTCTGAGTCCAAGCTCAGGGCACCAATGGTGACCTGGTTTCTTAAGGGTCACCGTGACCCAGACCCAGCCTTGCTGAGCCAAATCATTAGCTTTCCACTCTATGTACTGCAAATGCAGAACTGAAGGGTTCTAGCAAGTTCTGGGACAATTCTTCATCAGAACTTTGCACTACCTACATTAGTTCCAGCCAGTTCCTGCCACACAGTCTCAGGAACAGCTGGAGAGTCTGATAACCAACTACTTTTTGATTTGGACACTTCAGGGATTAGGATATAGAGGGATGGATGAAAAAATGTGGTTCCTTCCCATTTTATCAGAAACATTTCAAAGGTTTCTTTCATCAAGCTTTCTCTGACTGTCCCAGCTTACAGTGAATGCCCTCAGCTCTGTATCATATGCTTGTACAGCTCAACACCATTCAGCTCCCAGAGGATGCTGTCCATCTAGCATCTAGTACACACCCAACACACACTCTGCTAGTCAGAATAACAGTTGAGAATCCAAAGGTGTGTGTAGGATCTGGAGACATAAAATACTCCCAGATCCTGAGGAGACCCAATCTTATCTTCCTTCTTGGAATAAATGCTATGACTTCCTCAAGAGTGGCACTTGTCGAATCTTGCCCTTCACACCCATAGTAGATATCAGTGTGTATCTAGTCAATTGAGCACATGTGGCAACATGATGTGATGCATGTTAGATGTTTTAGGTCACTGGGTCATGGAGAAAACAGAGATTTGGTTTAGTCACTTTGATTTTTTATATTACTGTATAAGCAATGACTTCTTAATTTGTTTTCTATAAAATGAGGTTATAATCTGTAATTACAGAGTGATCAAGAGTACCAAATCAGACAATGAAAACAATGATGTTTCACAATACATGAACACCATTATTCTATAGTCTAATTACCTTCTTAATTTAGGGAGAAATAGGAGAGTAGGAATTGGCTCATAGTGACTCTTGCCTTGCTAAACACAAGTATCTTCATGTTTAAACCTTGTTACTTACCAATAATTTTAGGAAGTCTTAGCAAGTGCTTGCTCAAAATGGGCAATCTAGAACTATTTTTTCAATATTCTGTATCTCTGGCATTTTTCATTAAATTTTCATCTCATGCAGGAAGACCCTGCTTATTTTCTCCTTCTCTAGAAGTTCTTTCCTCCATACTGCAGGCAGGATACCTGCTCCCTGCTCTGTCCCCACAGCAATCGGTACATGTTGTGGTAGAATATCTGACATTGCAAGTCCCAGCTCTGCGTGTCTTTCTATAACTAGACTGTAATCTTCTCTGGGATTAGAGATCACATGACTGTCCACTTATTCCTGGTTTCTGGTGAGGGGCTCGGCATAGGAGCCATGGAATTAGTGTTTTTAAATGAATTCATACCTTTGCCCTCATCTCAAAACCCTGCTTGTTGCGCTTTGGCTTCTCAATGGCTACCTCTTCCATGGAGATCTTCCCAGCTGGAAGGCAGCTTGTAGTGCAAACAAAAGTATCACAGGCAATCTTTATTCAAGATCATCTCCCCATGCACTAACAGATCGCTCATGCTTTTTGATTCTAATGTCACTCATATATCAACTAATTGTGATACTATCTTCTAGGGGATTGTTCTGAAGGTTAGATGAGATGATGATGCATTATTACCATTATTATTATTATTAAAAATATCTACCCCATCTTACTTATCTATCTTCTCACTTTTCCTGTGTCCCACATATTCCTCCTGCTGTGTTGCTTCTTTTAGAATCCCCTATCCCCATCCACTTCCCTCTTCTTCATTTGTTCTGGAAGCTACCTAAGGTCAGACAATAAGACAATCGCTTGGTTCTCTTCCCTATGACCTAGAACAGTACTTTGAATAATAGATACTCAAAAGGCATTGTCAAACAAGTGCTTGAATATTAGGAACCTTGATTATCCTCCAAAGAAGGCTGAGAATTTGCTAGGGAAAATAGTTTCTGATTCTACCTGGTTAGTCACTCATAAATTTCATAAGTCATAGCAGAGTGCTTGTACAAACTGGGTAATCTGTAAATAAATTTGGATATGGTTTTAAGAATATTTGAAAAAAAATGGTGTATTTTTGTCATCTTCCAGCCACTATATAATTCTGAGATTTCCTACACCTAATATGTGAAATGAGAAGTAAAAGGAAGCCATGCAGTTCTATAAACCCAGTGCAAAGACAGGAAGTGGAGGGACACAGAGATAGAGAACAAAGTCCACGGGCCAGCAGTAGAAGCTCAAGTCCACCTTCCAAATCCAGGCCTTCCTGCTGCCTCCCGTTGTCCTGAATGCTCACCTTTGTACTAAAGGACTGTCCCCAAGTTGCTCTCAGTCCCTACCTAGCATCTGAGAAAATTCTACAACCATTCTTACTCAGACAGTCCCATGATCACTGCCTGCATGTTCAGTCAGTGCTCGGTCAGCTGGCTCCAGGATCTGTCTTACGTGGACTCTCTCAGCTTTGAGGATCAAGAGCTCATTTTCCTTCATATCTGCATGTTGGCTCAGAGCCCTCATGCAACCTTGCTGTTTAGACAGCATGGCTATTGCCACCAGCCCTCTGTAAACTGTGGGAGGCTGAGGTCAGGGACTGCTTGCTCTCAACTAAACATCCCTGAACTTCTCCAGGGAAGACCAGCCCTACTCTGCAGCCATATCTCATTGTTCGACCTTCCTTGTGATCACTCATCATCGTGTTACTGGTTAGGTACAAGATGTGATCAAAATATATGGTGCATGTTTAAATTAAAAGTATTATTACAGCAAAAGACACATTGCCATTAATCTCATTCAAAATACTCTCTTGTTTTGAGCACATTTATCCTACTGTTTTTGCCATTGTTGGAAGCATTTGTGGAAGTCTTCTTTTGTACCTTTACGAGATATGACCAAAAATATAATGAATGTGGCCGAGTGCCATCCATTGGAAAGGCAGGCCCAAAAAAAAAAAATTGTGATATGTTCTTATGCACCCTATTTACCAGATGTGCCACAGTGTGACTTCTGACTCTTCCACAAAGTCAAAATGACCATGAAAAGTGAATGTTGAATCAATTCAACACTGAGGCAGCCATGACAGTGCAACCAAAGACACTCAGGAAAGAGGACTTGCAGAACCACTTCAGAAAATGACAAGAACATCAGGATAAGTGTGTTTGAAGTGAAAGGGAGTACTCTAAGGAGGTTTAATGGCAATGCATCTTTTACTGTAATAATTTTTAAGTATTTAAACATTCACTGTATTTTTCAAAACACCTTGTACATGTCTGTATAAGCTCCTTGGAGTTCAGGCAGGCTGGGTTAACCTTAGCACCAAAGAACTTGGTGCTGGGCCTAAGAAGAAGTAAACTCTTAGTGACTGGAGTGTCTCAATCATTTTTCCTGCTTTGTTTTGTATATTCAGCCCTTCCTCTTAAATTAGACCCTTCTCAATGACAATTACATGCGTTCAATATTCTCTCATTAGCAATACAACACACACTGAAGCCCTACTCTCAGCCCATCCTCATCGCCCCGCTTGTGTAGTACTGGTCAACTTACCTGAAGCAGGCCTGCAGTGCTATTCCTCTACCTCACTGATCTCCTTCCTCTCGAACACACCAAAATCTGGTTTCCGTCCACGTTGCACCATGAGAAAGTCTGCACTGGATGATTAGTACCCTGCATATTTCTAAAAGTTCAGGAAGATTTCAGCTCACATTGCGCTTTCTTCCTCACCAGTGCCCAGCAATGTCAGGCAGCCTCTGCTCTTCTAGGGCCCTTCCCCACAGGCACTGGGAAATGCAGCTCCACTGGTTGGCCTATGTACTCTCCAGGAGCTGTTTTGGCCTGCTCATTAGAGTCACCAGCTGGTAAATTAATATGCCTGCTCCCACCCCACATCACTCCTTATGCCTCAAAGGTGGTTTCTCTTCTTAGCAAACAATGCTACTTGACATGTGTTGGTTATCTTGTCTTCTGACCAGAAGGTAAGCTCTGTGAGAACAACAGATATATTCATTTTGAGGCACTCTCCAAGTCCTACACATACAAAAGCATCTAGCACACTGGCACCTGATGAAATTCACATTTCTAGCCCAGATTTTTCTTCCAAATTCAAGGCCTGTAAATTGCCTACCTGAAATCTGCTTAGATTTTTCAATGATGACTTACATTGAACATACATAAAATTAAACTATCCTAGAAGATGACGCAGGAGAAATATCTAGATATCTTCAGGTCTGGTGATGACTTTTTAGATATGACACAAGATGACACCAAAGGCAAGATGCATGAAACAAAGAACTGATACACTGTACGCCTTTGAAATTAAAGTTTCTGTCTCTGAGAAAGACACTGCCAAGAGAATAGAAAGATAATTCACAGACTGGATGGAAGTATGTGCAAAAGCTATATTTGATAAAGGACTGCTATCCAAAATATACAAAAAATTTCTAAAACACAACAATAAGAAAATAAACAACTCAATTTAAAACTTAGATCACAGCTCTTAAGAGACACCTCATCAAAAAAGATATACAGTTGCAAAATAAGCATAAGGAGAGGTCTCTTACATTATCAGTCATCAGAGAAATGCAAATTAAAACCATGAAATACTACTTCACACCTGTTAGAATGACCACAATCCAAAACCCTGACAGCCCCAAATTCTCTCTTTTGTTAGTGATGGGAATGCATAATGGTCTGGCTACCATGGAAGATAATCTGGTGCTTTTGCCCCAAAAAAATGAATATATTCTTACACATGATCCAACAGTTATTCCTTGGAATTTAGCAAAAGAGTTGAAATAAAAACATGGATGCAAATATTCATAGCAGCTTTACTCATAATTATCAAAAATTGGGGACAACCAAGATATTTGTTAGTAGGTGTATGGACAAATAAACGGTGATCAATGCCAACAAAAGAACACTACTCAGGGCTAAAAACAAGCTATCAAGTCATGGAAAGTCAGGTAAGAAACTTATATGTGTATTACTAAGTGAAAGAAGCCAATCTGAGAAGGCAACATTTTATAAGTTCTAAACCATATGACATTCTGCCAAAAGCAAAACAATGAAATAATAAAAAGATCGAAGATTGCCAGAGTTAGAGATGAAGAAAGGATAAATAGGTTTATCACTCAAAAAATTTTAGGGCAGTTCAAAAACTCTAAAATGCTGGTGGATACATTTCATTATACATTTGTCCAAACCCATGGAATGTACAACATCAAGAGGGAACTCTAATGCAAACTACAGACTTTGAGTGATACTAACACACCAATGTTAAATCAGCATTGGTAAGACATGTACCTCTGATGGGGTACATGAAGGGTGACACTGAGAAAAGCTGTCATGTGCAGGGTGAAGGGGTCATAAAGTCTATCTCTGTACTGCCAATTTTACAACATACCTAAAACCACTATAAATAATAAGATCTGTTTAAAAAGGTAAAGTCACCATATCCTCACTAGTAAAAGAGAAGAGAAATTTTAAACCTGCTTTCTCTTCCAATACTCCTAATTTTGGTGAACGTTGTATCATCTAGCTTTTGTTTAAGGCAGAACTCTGAGTCAGTCACCTTGATACATTCCTTACCCTCATTTTCCATGTGTATGCCCTCATCTAGTGCCCCTACTTCTCTCCCCTCGATCACCTACAAACTCACCCATGCTGGTCTTGCCTCTCACCTGGACTGCTCAGTGACATTCCATCTCTTCAGCTGGCCTCCTGTGCAGACTGAGAATCTTTCCAATATACAGTGCAGATCAAGCTGCTCCTAGTTCAAACATCTTTCACTATCTTTCAATACCTCTTAGCATACAGAGAAAAACATTTCCTAATATGGCCCTTCAAGCCTATTTGTCCCTCACATCCCTTCATCCTCATACCACTCCAAGCTCCCTGCTTTCTCCAGCCACACTGGCCTGCCAGCCCCTCCCTGTTCCCATGTCACTTTCTCTTGTGTGGTATCTTCTGCCTGGAATGTGCTTCCCCTTCCTGTGGACCAACATGATTTCTGCTTATCTTTCACCTCCCTAGTCAGACACCTCCTCCCCCAGAGAGCCTTTTCTAATGCCCTCACTCAGGAAACCATCTCCCTTAGCTTCGTGACTTCAGTGACTACGGGCAAAATTTCATGTAATTATTTTGAAAAGTAAATGCCTCCTGTATTAGACTAAGAGCTCTGTGAAAGCTGGGCTTGCTTTACTCAAATAGACCTAATACTGTGCATCATTTAGCATCTAGGTGCTCGATGGATGTTTGTTGAATGTGCAAGTTAACACATGATGAAAAGAAATTAATAAGCAAGCTGCAGCAAAATTCAGAAGTGCTCAACTCCTTGGCTGTATTTCTTTTTTAAGTTCTATGAGATTCAGGCTTCTTTCAAAAGAGGCAGAGACTTTTCTCCAAGATTGTTATGAGTATATATAAAACAGTATGTACATAGTGCCTGGCATCTCACTTACGCACTGAATGTAAATTCATTAGTACCATTACTACCAATCCATGAAATGAAAGCATGGGGCAGCCAGGGCACATATTTCAGAAGACTGATAAAAAGGGCACTTACTTCAAGGAAGATAAACAAGAACATTCATGTCCAGGAGTCATGACTTTTATTGTGCCTTAAACTTTAACAAGATCCACCTGAATTGCTCTAAAACCAAAGCCATCAACCCAGAAAATCTGTGCTCAGGTAAAGATTTCAAACAGGATTCAGGAGAAGGAGAAAAGGATGTGAAGTAGGGTACTGATGTAATGGGAAATTCTTACCATTCCTCTACTTAGTTTTTCATCCACCTATCAATTCCTTGACTCAAAAAGTAAGTATTGAGTGACTAAGTTAGACTAGGTACCTATGGCCATGAACAGGCACAGTTTCTGAACTCGTAGGATTGATTCTACAGAATAAAAAAGCTAACTCCCCACCAAAAAAACACTTAAGTACTCACTCAGTCATAATGTCATATATATTCAAAAGGTAAAATTTGAAGAAAGTACAGCACACCTAATTTGAGGATGCAAGCTAAAGATGAAAACAGGTGTTTATGTAGTTTTTACAAGTGAAGCTTCACAAATGCAAGAACAGACCCAGAAGACCAGTGTGGGGGACAAGGATCAAAGGGAGTGCACACCAGGAAGTAGGGGGACAGCAGTGGGTCTCGGACTCCTAGGCAGGTTAGTGGAGAGAAGATTTTGGAGAGAAGATATATGGATTCTTGGAGAGAGCTGCTGCTCTGCGGGCTCCACCTACAATCATCCCCTTGGAGGATAGAAAACGGTATCACCTCCTTCAGTCCGTGGATGGACAGGCACTCAGAGAGCTTCATGCTGATCTCCACAGTTTGAGGACCAGAAAAACAACGCACATTTCAGTTTTCAAAAACTTAAGGTGATCCCAAGCAGTGAGACTAAATGCACTGGAACGAGTGTAGATGCCTATGATGCGTTGAGGCAAGGAAGCATTACTCTCGGGTGAGATGTGAGGTATTTGGGGAACAGAGCTGGCCTGGTGCCATTTTAAGGACTGCTGAGACTCCTGCAGGGGATGTCTGTGTGGATGAAACATGTCCAGTTGCAAGATGGAGGGGCAGGGCCTGCTAAGTCACTGCAGAGAGCTTGTGGGACATCCCACATGAGGAATGCCAAAGGAGCAATGGGAACTATCACCCCACAATACCATAGTATTAGAGCCTAGCAGATCTGGGTGCAAATTCTGACCCCATCATTTTACTTTCTCAAATCTCAGTTTTGCCAACTATAAAAGGAAATGATGCCAATTACAGTTGTTGGAAAGAATATTTGTGTGAATAGGAAAACCCATCTTAATTAAGCTAGCAGGAAAAAGCTTTTCTACATTAAACTTCACAAAGTTTAAATTGTCTGTATGGCAAAAATTACCTAAAACAAGTTAAAAGATAAATTATAGGATATAAGATATTTTCTACATAATATATCAAAAAAGGCCATTGAAAATATATGTTTGGCAATAAGAAGGATACATTACTAAAGAACAAATTATCCAAAGAAAAAGAACCAAGAGTTGCAAATGGACAGTTCATAAAAAGGAAAAATAAAAATAGCCACAAATTTACATGAACATATAGTCAACTTCTTTAGTAACCAGGAAATGCAAAATAAACAAGAAACTACATTTTATTCTTCTACATTGGTTTGGGGAAATGAATATTCTCCTAAACTGATGGGGGATGTTTATACATTTGAATGATATTTTGGAAGTCATTTTTCAAAAAAATAATGTAAATCTCCATACCCATGAGTGATTCATCAGAGTGGCTTCTTGGGAAGCTGTTCATACATTCGCACAGGGTAGCATGCTCAAAAATATTTACTGAAACTTCATCCTTTAGAAGTTCCCAAACATTGGCATGCTTCTTCATGTTTTACAACTGGCTTTCCAAAACACAATACAGTTCGTAATGTTTGCTGATTTCCTGATGGAAACATCTTACTTACCTTTGGTCAGTTAGTTTCAAGCCACCGTGGTGTAGTCACTAAAAGGGAAGAAGTGTGCACAGTCTAATCTCATGTGCAAGCACAAGCTGATTGTGACACACTGCTCTACCCAGTAATATATATGAATACATTTTGCTAAAGTAATAAAAACCAAAATCTACACGTGACATGTTGGTGGGTAGAGCACAAAAAGAAATACAGGGAATACATACCACTAAGTTGCCAATGGATTTTTAAGTGAGAGGGTTTGAGGAGTAGCCTGAGATATCTCTAGTCTTCCCATAATAACCCTAAGGAGCATTTAGTCATAGAGAATTTACGTAACAAAACTAATGAATAATGCAATTATTGAAAAAAATAATTGTATTACTTATGCAGCAAAATTAATGGAAAAAATAAAATTAATTAAATAATCAATGTAGGTTCTTTTATTATTCTACTTCTTATCATCAGTCTCATCCACACTGAGAGAAATAAATCAAGTTTGTCTATTCCTGCACGAAGTAAATTCTTATTGAGTGCCGACCTTGTGCTGAGCACCCAAAAGAAGGTAGTGGTGGTGCAGAGAATGTACGTCAAGGTCCCTGACTGAAGGAGTTTATAATCTGTTGATGGAGAAAGCCATTAATGAGCAATGTCTGATACACAAAGGTACAAATCTCACTGAGAGACAGAGATAGGAGGCGTGCAGCAGGTGTGACATTGGGACATGCGGATGCTCTGAGTTAAGGCTATGAGGAGGGTCAGGGAAGCTGGAGTGCAGGAAGGCAGACGAACAAAGGGAAGGTTAGAGACGGGAAGTGATCACAGCAAGGAGGAAAACACTGTAGAGCCACGCAGGTGAGAGGGAGCAAGGCACTCTGAGGACCTACAAGTCTGCTAGCCGAGACTGGGCAGGGCAGCCGATGTCAGGGAGGGAGGCAGGTTGGTGGAGTGGAGCTTGGGTCACGTAGGTTTATGCTGGTAATTAAAATGTTTTTACAATAGAGAAAGAAAGCAGTAAGATACATTTCTTTTTCTGTGTTATCTATCATTTCTGGAAACTGAAAAGATCAACCTCATAGAGGAAGAGGGTAGAATCAGGGTCTCTAGAGACAGGGAAGTGTAGAGGGGGAGGATGGAGAAAAGTTAAATAGCAGGTACTAATATACAGAAAGTGAGGAGGAACTAATTCTAGTATTCTATAGCATACAGGCATAAAAATGTATGATGTATTCAGAAGATAGAGAAAGGAGTCCTTAGCATGTCAGCACAGAAATGATAAATGTTTGGGGAAGCAGAAATGCTTATTATCCTGATGAGATCATTACAATACATATAATTTTATACCCAATAAACATCTATAAATATAGGAACTAAATGGATATACATATTATATATACCAAAAGAGGAGAAAGCAAGAAGATAAATTACTCAAAAACAAACCACCACCAATAAAATTTCCTAAAATCATTTTCTATAACATGTGTTAAAGATTATTCACCGTGCAGAGCTTAGTGGACTGTGTGGATGTTGACCATCATGTAGTGGTCTGCAATAAACATGGGTCTCATCCCTAGTTTTGCCCTTGCTTATCCGGAATAGCAGTGCCCCTAAAACAGATCTCTTAACCCAACAGTTCCCTGAAAACTTCAGTCTCCCTGCTGTTGTTCATCTGCCTTCCCTACACCTTCCCGACTAGTCTCTTATTACCCCAGGTCAGCGTGGTTTTCCTCTGGACATTCAACTTCATTTTCTTGGCCACATGTCCAATTTCTCTATGGCTAAAAAACTCTCCTTTCTAGTTTTCCGTCCAAAAACATTGCTCAGCCAACAGCACTGGGGCTTTTTCAGATGTCAAAAACCTCTGGTATCACTTCTTGGAAGAGGTATGTCCTTGCAGGCAATTGTCCAGGCCTCCACAGTCAGGAGACATGGACTTAACACTTCCCCAAAACATCACCTAATCAGAATCACCCTGCCTGAATAACAGAATTGTCCTCTCACATTCTGCCTTTCCCTTCCCCCTGAGTTCTTTTGATGGAAGTGTCTTCAATGACAAGGCAATCATGCATCATTTGTTCCATGATTAGTCTCTGAGCTCTGCTCCAGCTTGTACACATGCACACTTGTACTTGTGCTGAGCCCAGAGCAGCCTGGCCCTGGACTCTCCCCAGAACCTACTCTGGCTCTGTAGAGTCTTCCCTCAGGCTCTCTGGGACAAAGAGGAAACCTCGTTCCTCCAATCACCTGAGCATTTTTCACCTAAGTCTTCCAGGTTGTGTACCTCTCTTCATAGATCTACTTTTGGAATCTACATTTGTATTCTACCTGTATTTATACTGGTTACTCTTTACCTAGGAGGCAGAGCTTTCAGCAGCTACCAGTGGGTCACGTATCTCCCATGTTCTTCCCTTCCCAGACATCCTGGGAGCTGCTCAGCTGCCATCTCGAAATGCCAGCTAAAATTGGTGTTCAAATTAGAAAAAAAAAATATTCCATTTAACTCATTTAGTGATTATAAAGCATCTTATACACAAGTAGCAACACACTCAGGAGCACCATCAGAGTTGCCAGTGACATGGCACCATCAGCCATATGAGAGGGAGAAGACCACACTCAGGAAGCTGAGATGGTTAAATCAACACTCGGGCTGAACATACAGTGTGAACACTGCCAGGAAGATAGGCAGCATGGGGGCCTTGACATAAGCATTTAAAGATATTTGTTCCCTCTGCGAGGGATCCACAAAACACTATACTCCATGTGCTGGGAGATGGCCATGCAGAGCTGCATAAGATTCAGAACCTGCATGTCCAAGCAGGAAAAATGGAAGCAGAGAAGGAAACATGTGGTCAGTCAAAGGTGTCTGGTAAGGTGCCAACGACCACATAATTTTAAACAAGGTAGGAGGTGGAGATTACCTAGACTTTAATCAGCCCCAAAATAACTCACAGAAGGATCGATCTTGATGCCTCTCAGTTTCTACAAGCGAAGAATGTCCAGATTGTACTTCTTTAGACAGAAAACCTGGTATTCTCACCTTGCCCACCTCTAACTTCCGGTTTTTTCTTTTAGATCTCTAAACTTCAGTTTTTATCTGCTGATATTGAGTGAAAAGGCCTCAATTAAAGAATTCAAACTTGAGAGTTAGGGTAGAGCTCAGTGGGCTCAGAGGTAGGGCTCTTGCCTAGCATGCATGAGTTCCCTGGGATCCATTCCAAGCAGCGGGATGGACGGATGGACAGAAGGAAGGAAGGAAGGAAAGAAGGAAGGAGCAAGCAGAGGGAAGGAGGGAGAAAGGAAAGAATTCAGTTTTCGATTTGGAGACTCTCACCTGGTTCTGTTGTAAATACTTTGAATATTTTTCCTAAGGACTTATATTCTCACTACAGCAGTGTCCAATCAGGAAAACAGAATGGCTCCATATATTTTGGGCAGTGAGATCTGGTACAGGAATCTGCTTGCAAAGGTATGGGAAATGCATCACAAAAGCTCAAAGCATAACGAGCTGTTGTGTAGGAGGCTGAGGTTAGCATGGAGTGAGAAGACCAAGGCTGAGAGGGAAAGTGACTTGTCAAAGGTTCTGATAATACGAGTTTTCAAGCATTCCCAAATCCATGCAGGGGCAGCAAATGTGCACTACCAACCACTGAAATTGAGCCTGTCTTGCCTCCAGCCCCATTTCTCATTGTACTGTACTTCCTGCCATAGATGGGGCACTGGAGGATCAGGGACCTGTCAGCTGGACTTTCTGTATTTCTATATTCTGCTATATGTTCTCATGATCTGCAAAATTTATTAAATGTCAACTGTGGTGTTTGGAACTTTTCGTAAATGCCACATGCAGAACCACCTGATACTAGCCTGAATCTGAACAAGTAACTTTACTGAAATCTGACTAGATCAAGATGGCTAAATGTAGATTAGGAAAATAGCATAATTTCTTGAGCGACAGGGTCCTTGGAGAGTCACCTCTATGCACACTTATTGAACAAACCAGCAAGCATTTGACTAAGGGAAGACACTACTAAGGCAAGAGACAAACTCTGACAGAACTTAGAACTTAGGCATAAAATGTCTATCACACATGTAAGGAAGATTTATTATCAATACTACTCAGACTCTTCCAACAAATGAGGGAGAATTCCAAGTTCACTTTACAAGGACACCCATATCCAGATACAAAACACAGATAAGGTAACTAAAGAAAGGAAAATTATAAGTAAATATCTCTGGTAAGCATAGAAGCAAAACTTTTAACAAAATATTAAGAAACCTGATTTAATAGCACATTAAAATGATCATGCACCATAAACAAGCAGGACTTACTCTGAGATGCAAGGATGGTTCAACATGTACCAATATGGCAGTGGGATGCATCATGATAACAGAATTAGCACATTAACAAAACCATATGATCATCTTATAGATGCAGAAAAGGGATTTAACTAAATTCAACATCTTTTTATGATAAAATGCTAAACTAATTGGGTACAGAAGAAATGCGTCTCAACATAGCAAAAGTCATATGGTACAAACCCACAGGTAACATCATATTAAGCAGTGAAAAGCCAAAAGCTTTTCTTCTAAAATCAGGAACAAAATAAGTGTGTTTACTCTCACTTCTTCAATTGAACATATCACTGCAAGTCTAGTCAGAGAAATTAGGTGGAAGGGAAGGGGGAGAGAGAGAGAGAGAATTTAAATTAGAAAGGAATATGTAGAAATGTTCTGTTTGCTGATGGCATGTAGAAAACCCTAAAGATTTCACCAAAATAGTTTTAGAACTAATAAGGAAGTTCAGTTCATATAAAATCAATAAACAAAAATCAGTTGTATTTCTATGCACAAACAATTGAAAATGATACAGAGACAATCATGCTACTCACAATACCTACAAAACCAATCAAATAATTAAGGGTAAGATTAACTAAGAAGGTGAATGATCAATACACTGAAAACTGCAAGACGTTAATGAAATTTAAAATGGCAAAAATAAATGGAAAGGTATCCTATACTCATGAGTTAGAATAATTAACACTATTAAAATATTCATATTACCCAAAGCAATCTATGGTTCCAATATAATCCTAATCAGAATTTTAAGGTAATTTTTTCACAAGAATAGGAAAAAAACTCTAAATTTTGGAACTAAGAATGATAGATCATATGCAAGAATCAACTAAATACATTTAAAAATTTAAATATTGGGGTTGAGGATTTAGCTCAGTGGTAGAGCACTTGACTAGCAAGCGCAAGGCCCTGAGTTCAATCCCCAGCACCCTCCAAAAAGATTTAACTATTAAGATCTTAAAATATAAAAATATGCTAGAAGAAAATATACGAGAAAAGCTTCATGATATTGGTTTGGGTGACAATTTATTGGATATGACCCCAAATCCCAGCCAAAAGAAACACTCACAAGTTGCTGCACAGAAAAGAAGTAATCAAAAAAATAAACAGACAATCTATGGAATGGGAGAAAACATTTGCAGACTATATATCTGATAAAGGATTAATATCCAAAATATTGGGATATTCCTAAACCCAAAAGCAAAAAATAAAATCCTTAAACAAAAATCCAGTAATCCAATTTAAATGTGGATAAAAGACACAAATAGATTTTTTCTTAAGAAGTCAGAAATGGCCAAAAAGAATATGGAAAATGCTCAATATTATTATTTATAAGGGAAATGTAAATCAGCTTCAATGAGATATCACCTCATACTTGTTGAATTGGCTATTACAGTCCTCAAAACAGAAAAGTTCTCAAAACAGAAAAGGTGTTGGTGAAAAGTGGAGAAAAAGGAATCTATACATTGTTGGTAGCGATGCAAATTGGCACAACCACTATAGAAAACATTAGGGCGCTTCCTCAAAACATTAAAAATATTACTACTATATGATCCAACAATCCCCCAAACAGGAAATAAAATCATTATACCAAAGCAATATCTGCAAGTTTCATTGCAGCATTATTCAAAATAGTCAAGAAATGGAAGCAACCTATGTGTCCACTAGTAGGTGAATGGATAAGGAAAATGTGGCAAATATAAGATGGAATATTATTTAACCATGAAAATAAAGGAATTAACACTATCTGTAACAGCACTGAGGGCTTCATGCCATTTGAAACAATTTAGAGGAGAAATATTGCATGATTTCACTTATATTTGGAATCTAAACAGCTGAACTCATGTGAATGTAAAATAGTGGTGGTCAAGGGCTAAGGGAAGGGGAAGAAGGAGGATGCTGGTCATAGCTACAAGCTTTCAGTTATAAGATGGATCAGTTCTGGGTAGTTAAGTTATAGCAGGGTACATATAGTTAACAATACTGTCTTGTATACTTGAAATTTAGTAGAAGTAGGTTTTCAATATTCTCATCACACATACTGGAAGAATCAATACATAAGGTGGTGGAGGTGTTAACTACCTTGACTGTTATAATAATCTCACAATTCGTACGTATGTGTATCAAATCACCCCATTGTAGACCTTAAGTATATAGAAAATTATTCATCAATTATACCTCAATAAAACTAGAAGAAAAAAATCAAAATTACTGTGCATCAAATCGCCACTCACAAGAAATGGCACTGAAAGAAAAATATTCTATGCAACGGAAATGGTAAAATAAATCACTATAAGCATTAAATAGAAAACTGTGGGGTAAATGAAAAACTTAGCATATATCATAATTAATAAAATACTGGTATATGTATAATAAATAAAAATTAAAATACATTAACTGCTGAATTATGTTAGGAAACTTATATAAATTTTGGCCATTTGAACTACAAAGAAATAGAAGGCCTTTCTCACGATAAAACAAAAGACTGTTAAGGTGAAAATGTCCATTAGATTTCACTCTGCTGAGTTGGAAGACCATCTCTGCCAGTGACTTTAGTCAATTCTCTTAATGACTCTGGGTCTGAAAGGCTTCCACTCAATCTTTAAATTCTTTTTTGTAGTCAAACACTGCCATATTTCCTATTAAGGTTATTTCCTCTGGTTCCCATTCCAAAAATTTCAAGGCAGTAACCTTCAGAGTCAGTTCTCAATGGAAGTAACCTAGCCAGAAAGGAGACCTGTATCATTATCATTCCTACCAAATCCTCCATTCAAATCTCAAATTCCACCCTTACTGCTCTCACCAGTCAGGGCAGAGTTCTCTGCAGGAAGAGCAGAAGTGAAGCCTCAAAGACAGAGGAGACAGAAGAGGCCCATGCAAGCATCCTGTCCTCTCCACGTCAGTGCATGACTGAGAACCTTAAGAGATGTGCTGTAATGATACAGCATGACAAGCAGAGAGAACCACAGGGGACAGTCAGGCAAAATATTACGCAAAGACTTTTTTTAAAAGTAAGTTATTCTTACAAGGAGGATAAAGACTTAGTCTAAATGGGAGGCAGAAACCGAGCTGGAGAATTGGATAGCCTGCTAAGAAGAGAACAAGGAAAGACAGGGGAAATCACAGGTGGAAATCACAGGTAGAAATCGTAGAATAAGCAAAGGCAACTACTTCCTGGGTGAACAGGAAATAGTCCAGCATGAGAGAAGCTCACAAGTCTCAGGATAACTTGAAAAATTTTATTTCAAAGATAAGACTTAGAAATACAGTGCTAATGAGTGCTTTGTACACTTTATCAAAAGCCTCTCTATAACTTTTGGTGCTATGAACTGGTGTTTCCTCTTTGAATCTCCTTCCTGCCCTTGTCATTTAACTTCATTCTCTCAATGTCCCTCTGCCTGCTTCCTTGCCTGCTTCTTTGCAGCCCCTCACCCACAATGTTCACATGGTCTCTGAAGGCCTAGGCTGTATTCTCTTCAAAATTCCCAGATGCTCCACATGCAATCCTTTGCTCACTCTGGCTTCCACCTCTCTCTGCATGCTGCTAACTCCACATGAATTAACCTCAGCTCAGATCTTCCCAGGGACCAGCTCAAGTCCCCTGTGCTCTGCATTTTATACATTTTAGCACACTCAGTTTATCTTTAGGCAACCAAGCTCTTTCTTGCTCAGTCTTCAACTCGAATTTATACAAAAATCCAATCTGTAAAATGTGTAAACATGACTGTACAAATATAAGTTAGTTTATATAGTTCAAATGCATAACATTTGCTGAGAAAAATCAATGCAGCTATGAAGCTATGCTGACGTGAAGTTTTAAATCAAAAGCATTATCATTTTTTTCTTGACAGGATAAGATACAATATATTTAACATTTAAAATAATCATTCTAAGTATGCAATTATTTTGTTTGATAAGTATCTGATTCAGTTTCCCTCTAATTTTCAGTGGTTTTTCATTTTTGCTTCATAACTATTTCCCTTGATGCTCCTTAAGAGCTATGAAATTGATTAAGAAAAGGGATCAATTTTTGTTTCTATGTTCCATGTTTAGATGTAAGAGCTGCTCGCTCTTCCTTACAAATGTTAAAGTCAAGAAGTACGGGGAGTGGGGAGAAAGTGCCGATATCACACATAACACAAGTCAGCATGCCCTTCCTCACACTGTCTATGCTCAGGTCATCCACAACTCTGCGCTGAGCAGAGGTGACTGGACTGGGTATGTTGTCAGGGGCCCTCATCTGTATGTGCCATTGAGGAGTGTGCCCAGTGGCACAGTGTCAAGTGATCAGACATGTGCATCTGCTATGTCCCTCCCACAAGGACAGAGAGAACATCAAGTCCACACATGAAGAAATAGCAGGATTTCACCACAGTGCTGGAGAGAAGAAGACAATGGAATGGTGCCGCTGTGACAGGGGCTGGCACTACCTCAGTTATCAACAGGATTTGTGAAAGAAGGTCCCTTCTTGCTGTCACTTTTACATAATAAAGACACTAAAGCATTGCCGTGGTCCAAAGTCTCACCACTTCAAAGAGGCACAGCTGAGATTTAGACACAGACAGATTCTACAAGTTATACTATTAACATAGGTCTTCCATGTATAAATACTGACTAAACTAATAATGTAATTATTCCATTCACCATGTTTTTTCAGTAGTTTAAACCATATAAGAAGTAAAACTGGAATGGCAAGATGTAGGCAGCATCCTGGAGGCCCGTTCACGGTGGGCTGTCTGGGGAGTCCCCAAAGCTCATTTTCTCACTCTGATGGTGCCAGAGTGAGGTCTGGTGAGGGCAGGGAGCATTGCGAGGAGGCTTCTCAGGAGGCTGAGGCCAGGAGAGCAGAATGTGAGCCTGAACCAGAATGATATCCACAGCTGTGGATGGGAGCTGAGAGACCCAAGGGGAAAAGCCCAAACAGAAGGACAGGAAACTGCACTGTGTGGAGACAAGGGTAGGTAAGGGGGCTAGGAGAAGCTCAGGTTCATCTTGTGGACCAGCAGGGTGGCATGGCCATTCATTTACAGGCATGACTCACTCCTCCACTGCACACTTGCTGCAGGTCCTGTCTCTACACCATGCATGGTGCAGTGAATAAATAAAATCCTAGAGGCGGACTAACAGGATTTGAGTTCTTTTGCCATGACTTAATACCTTAGGGAGGTTGGTAAGATCAAAGAGTTTCCCTATGCCTACTTCCTCTCCTGTAAACAGGGAACAATTTATATAATGTATCACATGGGGAAGGTGTAATAATTAAATACACTCACGGATATGAAATATTAAAAGTGATTCTTGCGCATGAAAGCACTCAATAATGACTGGCTGAAAGTAGCATTACTATTAAGTTTAAAAGGAAATGCAGACATGCACATAAATAAGTAGATAAAAAAATTAATTGAAATAGTCTGAAAAAAGTAGACTGAGGAACTGTGTGATAACAGGTAAAGCAGGAGACTTTTAAAAATTAAAACCTGAGGAAAAATACCGCTTTGAGGTAGTGACATTTGAGCTAAACCTGAATTAATTGAGGAAACACTAGAAAATACTGGGAGAGGAACGATAAAGTTCCAGGCAGAAAGATCTCAGGGTCAGAAGCTCTGGGCAAGGCATGAACTTGGTGTGATTAAGAAAGACTGAGTGACAGGAAAGGGGGTGGAAGGTGAGTCAGCAGGAGCCAGCAACCAGATGACACAGAACAAACTAAGACCTGCTAATGAGTTTGGATTTTGCTCTAAATCGTATAGGAATCAATAATGCTATGGTTAAGAGCCAAACTGCCTGAGTCAGAATCCTGACTCTACCTTCTACAAAGTGTGTACATCAGTATTTTCACCTATAAAATGTGAATAACAGAACCCGCTGCATAGAGTTGTTTTTAGAATTGGTAAGAGTCAGTAGAGTCACATGCCGCAAGATATTTCCATGATGGACCTCACATACAGTGGTCCCATAAAGTTATATTGCCTGGAGATGTTGTGGTTGTCTTATTTTGTGTAACTTTGGTCTATTATGTTTGTACAATGACATAATTTTTCAACAAATTTTTTTTTTTGTGTGTGCCAGGGATCGAACTCAGGACGTTGTGCTTGTAAGGCAAGCACTGTAACCACTGAGCTAAATCCCCAGCCCCCAACAAAATATTTCTTAAAACATATCTCCATCGTGAAGCAATGGATGACTGTATGCACAAGGGGCTCAGCACAGTGCCTGGGGCATAGTAAGTACTACATAAGCATTAGCTGCTGTCTACTGTCATAATCCCAAAGGTGGTGGGTGAAGGAGAAGTTTTTTTGGAACAGTGGTCCCATATCATCCTCATCGCCTATGACAGTGTCAATCTGTGTGGAAGCCACGGAAGATGTCTACCCTTAGTAGTGGTGAGCTACAATGAGCAGAAACCCAACGACCTCCAGAGAGGTGGAGCTCATTGCACCACAGACCCAGGAGAAGCTGACTTCCCAGGCTTGGTGAGACCCTCCGGATCTCAAAGTTCCCCTGAGATAGAATGTATGTGTGCTGGGTCAGGAGAGTGCAGGCTTAAAAATAGCACTTCCTAGCTAAGGCGGATGCACTCATGGTTCAAAAAAGGTAATATAAAATGAAACTCCAATGCCCTTACTTTGAACACGCTGAGTAAAAGGTTGATGTATGCTTCACAGCTTCTTTCTATTTCTGACTCGCTAAGAAGACAAAATGGGAAAATTGTTTCTACGACTGTCCAAATACAATATGAATATAGAAAAGTTAAGATATGTGTTTTCTGCTAATTTTCTTTCTGAGAACTTTTAACTTAAAGGCATACTTTTTTTTTTTACTGCCATCAGAAAAAGGGGTGGGGGCAGCATTTGCCAGATGTACTGAAAGCCACTTTCTGGGAAATTGGTCCCATAATACCAATCTTTAGGGGAACTCTACTCTGATTTAAAATGTGTCTCATTGTTCAAATCATTGGACCTCTGTGGGAAAACATAACTCTGATTGCCTGAAGTAATATATTCTCAATTTTTTATTAGGCACACATAAATAGAACAATGAATCAAAGACACTCCCATAAAAAGTAAGAGTGCCTTTGATTCCTGATCTTTCAGGAAATAAAAAAATGCCTAGAAGTATAATGTAGCTTGCCCAGATACTGAGCTGTGAGATTTATGTCTATAGAGACCCAAATAACTCTAAATACGTGCACACAATTTCACTACCCACAGACTCCATCACTCTGGAAACCCTGCTGGAGTCCCTCCCATGGGGGACACTCCCTGAGGCAAATTATGACATCCATAGCTAGGGATCTGAGTGTTCAGAGGACTGGGAGACCAGTACCCATCACATAGAAGGCCTTTAAGAAACACTGAATAATCAAAAACACATTACAACTAACATTTTGCCCCACAGAACTTTCCCTCATGCTTGCCAATTCTGGCTTCTGAAATGAAACTAAAAATAGCATTGATTGAGAGCTTATGTCACTGCTTGTATTAGCTTTCCCATCACTGGGACACAATATTCAACACCCGCATCTTAAAGGAGGAGAGGTTTAACAAAGCTCATGATGTTAGGGGGTCCAGTACATGGGTAGCTGGCTCTAGGGCTGTAATGTTATAGCAAGTGGGCCTAGGTGAGCAAGACTGTTTATTTCATAGAAAAGAGCACCCGGGACCACACATAGTTCCCAAGGTCAGGCCTCCAAGACCCATCCAGACACACACAGAAGTGTGCTTTTTTTTTTTTTAAGTGTGCTTTACTAACTCCCTAGGCAGCTCCTAAGCCAATCAAGTTCACATAACTAAGCTTAACCACCAAACTTACACATATTAACATTTTTAATTTTCACAATATTCATACAAGGAACATGTTATTATTATTTTAGTCCCATTTTACAGAGAAGGAAAGTGAGGCCCAGGGAGGGTCAGTGAGGAGTCCAAGGTCCCCCGGGGTCAGTGGGGCCCATGCACCATTGCTCAAGGGCTGCTTGCTCCCCTCTGTCCACAAGGCTAGCTGCTCTGAAGCTCGGTGCTATCTCTCCACACATAGCTCTAGAGGCCTTGCCATTCCCCTTCTCTTTCTTTCTAGACACCTTTGCTTGAAACTCAGCTCCAAGTAGGTAGAGGGGTTAGTGCAGCTGCCTGAGTGAGGACCGGGGTGTCATGAGCTGGAGGGGATCTGGAGCCTTCCTCTTTGGGAACATGGCCAGACCAGAGGTGTCTCCTCCATTGAGACCTGCCAGGGACCCTCCTCATTTTCCGAGCAGAGGGAGATTTGCATTAATGACACTAGACACCAAGAGCCAGATGTGCCACATGAAAGACAGATTCAGGAAGGGAGCAGCTTTTCCTGGTGGGCTTCCCTGAACTCATGTGCCCCGGGTCCCTTCTCCTGAGCCCTCACCATTCACACTGCAGTTCCCACTTTCCTTCCTGTTCCAGACCCTGGTCTCCAAGCGTCCCTGGGCTGTGTCAGCAATGCCTCTCACACAGCTAACTTTTAGGAATGGGTGTTGGATACCCAGCGTGTGTTATGGTTTGGATCTGAGATGTTCCCCATAACACATGCGTTGAAAGTCTTGTCTTCAATGCAGCAGCATTCAGAAATGAGAGGTGATTGGATTATAAGGCCTCTGACCTCATCAACGAATTAATCTATTGATGGATTAGCAACTTGGTAGACTATTGAGAAGCTTTAGGAAGTAGAACCTACTTGGAGGAAGTAGATCACTGTGGTTATGACTTTGAAAAATGTATTTTATCCCTGGCCAGTTCCTGTGTCTGTTTCCTGGTCTCCCCGAGGTGAGCCACTTCTCTCCACCTCACACTCCCTGCCATGATGTCCTGACTCAACACAGACCCAGAAATAATGGAGTCAAGCAAGTACAAACTGAAACCCCCAAAACCATAAACCAAAATAAATTTTCCTCCTTTAATTTATCTCTGGTATTTTGCCACAGCAATAAAAAATTTGACAAACATAGTATCTCAAAAGAGTCTACATCAAATGTGGGGTAGATGGAGAGATTGTCCCTGCCAGATGGGACAGGAAAGTCGTATGCAGGAGTGATGTCACAGTGTATATGTGGACTGGAGAAATCACGCAAATGTAAGCTCTCAGTGTAAAATGAATTGTATTACCTGCACACAGAACTTCAACCAGTCCTCACAACAGCTTTAAATTCTCTCCTAACAGTATTATCTCCTTTGATAGAGAGCTACACTTAAGCAGCAAGATAGCTGGCACAAGCTCACTAAGCATCCAGGTGACTCTAGGTGGGGCCAGGTGATACCAGGTCCTGCTACTTCCAGCCTTGCTTCCTAACTACCGTACTATATCTAAAGGTTTCTGGACCTGGATGGTAAAGCAGTAAAAAGGATGTGCTCTCAAGGAATTTACTATGGGCATGTCTTCATTGATACCTTCTGGGGAGTGGGGAACTGAGGCAGGGAAAGAGAAGACAGTCCTGGCACTTTCCAGAGCCCCTGAGCAGGGCAGTTCAGCCTGGCCCTGCAGGATCCTCTGAGGCACGCATCAGATCTCCACATTGCCCAGTCCTGAGACACAGGGCTAGGCATCCATGCCTTTGAACTAGTAATCATCCGTTCACTGCAGGGGCTGTGGGTCAGAAGAGGGATAGTGGGACTCAAACCCAGGAGCACGTTCATACCTTGGACAAGGGATTTCCTGTCGCCTAAAGTGGTTCTCTAAAGCAAAGTCCAGCTCTTGTTGACTGAAGACATACTATAGCAAGGTAGGGGCAGTACAGAGTGAGAGGAGTGTGTGGGAGGGTTCCAAGCTGTATGTATGCAAGTTGTATGCATGAAACACAGATGGTAGAGCAGGAGATTGCCCCTGAGTAGCATGCGCAATATTTCGGGCAGTGAGGATGAGAGAAGACCGAAAGGGACAGGCATTCGAGGTGGGAGGACAGTCAGAGCAGGTGCAGAGGTGAAAATCAAGAGGCTCCAGGAGATGGAAGAAAGCTTCATGAAAGAAGGTCCTGAGGTCAAGCAGCTGTATGACACAGTCTCGAGGACAAAGCAGAGAACGACCACCTGGCTTTGGGCCCTGGACAGCTTGCACAGCAGACTCCTGGGGTGCACAGGGAACTGTAGTAATGGAACCTGAGCATCACTGTGTCCAAACAACCTGCTCTGACTGGTCAGAAGAGGTGCAGAAAGATCCCCTGCAAAATACTGCTCCTACAGAGCAGCCCTCCGTCAGCCTGAGCAGGCTCCCTCTGCAGCAGGGAGGGACTCACAGTCTGTCAGCTGGAGTGTTTTACCTGCTCAGCATTCTCCACAAAAACAGTCATATTTGATATTTAGGTGCACTTTAATGGACCCTGAAAAGAAATTACATTGATTCATTTAGAGAATAAATGTCTCTCCCCCGCCCCCTACACGGCAAAGCTCTTAAGTGCTTCCACTTAATGGAAATGGAAATTACCTCTCAAAACATTACTAAAACTAATCATGGCAATTTTTATACATTTCCACAATTCACTGCACTATCTTTTCTCTCGCTTTGATGAACAAAGACTAACAGGTGCCTATTTCATGCTTACCCACTTGCCATGGCCTCAATATACTTGGATAACACTCTCCCCCAACTTATTTTTAAAAGAAACATTTCAAGAGAAGAAGCAGCTACAAAACCTATTAAATAACACTTTTTGGTAGAGGAAAATAGCCAAGGTTAAATATACTTCACATTCATCCATAGTCCTGGGTGAGTCAATTACTCTTAACTCTGGAGTCAGAAGAAAAGAAAAATAAGGCTTTGCAATAACTTAATCACATTTAAAAATTTCTTACATCAGGGTTATTTTCCTGGAGTATCTGAACAATCACATCTCAATTAACCATTATCCATTTCTGTATTCCTCAGGACACAGTACATTTTCTTACTTAAAAGTAGCATCAGAAAAGTTTGTTGAATTCATAAATATTGATTTGGATCAATATGCCACACACTTGACTGACAGGTGTAAAGTCAGTGTATATTTTAAGAACAAGATATACTATATGAAATCAATCACACACGCGCACGCGCGTGCGTGCTCAGGCACAGAGTAAGCAGAAATTTAGGGCTGAAGAGCATGCTTGGCACATGAAGCCCTGCTCTGAACCAGCAGGGTGTTCACATGGGTGAGCCAAGGTCCTGCCTACTCTAGAACCTGCTCTGCTAATAATCAGGGTGCTTAATCTGACAGTTGCCCAGTTGAAAGCACAACAGCAGGAAGATACAATGATGACTGTTTTTCTTCTATGTATTAAGACAGCTGAGGAGTGTCCCAGGTTCAGTGACTCATTAAATAATCACCTGAAATTGAATGTTCATATCCCTATGGCCTTTAGATTCATACTGAACACTAGGGCCAGGGTCCCCTGTGTCCCCAGATCTACACGGAAAGGAGCTACCTCTGCACCCCGCACCCAGGTCCGTGAGCGCACTTGACACTGTTACTGTTATCATGTGTTCTTCTACTATACTTTCTCTAATGCTGAGGTCTTTCTAGAAGGCCAAGTGGAGGATCATCCCAAACCTCTGAGAGCTCAAATCCAGTCAGCGTTGACTCAGTGTGATACTCGGCTAACTCCGACAAGAATAAGTCATCAATTTTCCAGAGAAATCTTACCAAATTACCTTTAAAAAACTGTTTTGAGAGAAGATGCAAGGATATACAGGTCATGCACAAGAGAACTGTTGCTGCACTTTATGCACAGAAGCCAATAATAAACAACTTGCAAAATTCGATATTTTTCCTATTTAAGGAATCTGTATCTATGTTATCTATATAACTAGAATATATTTCCTAATAATGTGATTGTTCAAGAATTGACGTAACTGAAAAGAGAACAAAAACGATTCTGTCCCTCAACTTATGAGATTTATGAGCACATCGTGTGTTTTAACAGTGCTGGGTTTATGTCACCAGAGTGCTATGACTTCACCTGGCCGTGCCTTTGAGACAAAACTGATCTCGGTGTGTAGGCAAGGGCTCCAAACCCAACTTCCCTCTGCATGCTTTCTCGGGACACCTGTTCTTAGAAACCCCCCATCGCTCCTCATCCCAGAAACACCATCCGGTAATAGGATCACCCCAGTTCTTCTGCCTGGACCCTCCTTCCCTCTCTATCTGTGGGGCTGGCTTCTCTTCCCTCCAGGTTGCCTTCGGGAGCTCCTTCTTCCACCCAGTTGCCAGGCTCTGAGCTGGTGCAATTCATGATGAACAAGATCCTCCACTGGACATCATCACGATCTGCCTCTTCTGTATTCATCTGACCACGTCTTTGTCCCCTGACGTGACTGTGACCCCTCCAGGGCAGGAAGGTAGCCTCCTGTGGCCAGACGTGTGTCCCAGAGACCAGCACTGGGAAGAGTACTATGAAATAAACAACTATTCCGAGCATCGAGCAGTGCTTCGTCTAGGAAGGGTGACTCTGAGCTATGTGCCCAGCGATGTTCTTATCATTTTACTTGCATAAATCATTTGATCCATACCAGAAATCTATGAGATGAGGACCACCTACCAGCTCCACTTTATACATGAGGAGCTGAGTTCATGCTGTCCAGGAAATCCTTGTTAGAAGTTTGCAGATGGCTGCTAACAGGTCAGCTGCTTCTGATTTGTAAGTCTCTCAACTGGGCTTCTGCTGTGACCCAGCCTTGCACTGCTGAACCCATTACCACTCAGAGGTAGTGAGATAGGAGAGTAGGGTGTGGCAAAAACTGTCTGGGAAAGTAGGTGTGACCTGTTAATTACAAAATCCCAAAAAGAGGATTATGACCTAGAATGGCCTGGACCTGATGTCAGCCTGTGGCGCAAGATCTCAATACCGCCTCTCAGGATTTGAATGCGGAAGTTCTCATGGGTTTCCTAGAGATTTACATAGTATAAAATAAAGGCAGGCATGAGGAGCCAGGGCTATCATATCTTTTCATGATAGCCCAAACCATGTCTCTCAGTTGAGGTACATATTTTTATTTTCTTTTTATTTTTTTCACTTTTTCTTTGTTTCGCCTAAACTTGTTCTGCAGACCCAGTTTCTCCCAATCTCCATTTTGCCTTTTAAATAAATTTTGTCACCACTTTTGGTTCTTATTGTTCAATTCTTTGTTTGAGGTGAGAAGAACCCAGAGTCTATCTCCAGAAGGAAGGACAAGCAATCTAGAACCTGGTAACATTAATTTGGAATATAACTACCCTATAATAATAAGACTGTCAGAATTGGTGCCAGTTCTCATCCTGGCACACTTATATTTACAAACTATAAAACAGAAATTGCCTTTTATTTATAATCTCTAATACAGAAACACTATGGAGGATGGGCTTTATTCTCATATTTCAGGTGAGGAAATAAAGGTCTGATAACCTACCTGAGGTTGTACACCTAGTTCATTCAGTGCCAGGGTCCAAATCACCTCCTTTTGTGGATGCCATGGGGCTTCTGGTGGAAGCTGGGGTGGGACCAAGGTGCAATTCAGGTACCTCAAGGGTCCAGCAAAGGAAGGGAAGCACTGGACCCTTAAATCACTATGAACCTGGACTGCAAGAGAATAGGTGGCCACTTTTGCTCCCTCTCAGATGCCTTACTTATTTCCAGAAAGAGAAGTGGAATAGAAAGTGAGAGATATCTTGGAAATATGATCCTTTGACTATTACTTAACATTCACACTGCTCAGAATCAGAAGCAGGCAGTCAACAGTATTGTTTTCTTTCTTGATCATGGTTTTGAATTAGTCTACTAATCCCAGCATGTTGCTCCTCTGATGATCTGCTCTGCATTAAGAAACTGACGCCCACCCCCGACCACAGGTAGGTTATCAGCACCTGCAACATGAAGTTAAGCAGACCACATTTAACTTGTGGGTATCCAATTGCACATGACTTCTTTCATCTTAATAGCTCTGCGAGTCCAAATGAATTTTATGAAATATAGCTCTAACCAGAAGTTGATTTCTATAACATTTTTGGTTACCTCTTTTATTTTTTTTTTAATTTTTTTATTATTTTTACCAAGAACATGTATTGGTACATTGTATACATAATGATCATAATCAACATGGTTATTTTGTACCTGTACATGATACATCTTGGTTTTCCCCCTCTTCCCCCCTTCCCCTCCCCTCCCTTCCATCACTCACCCCTCCCTATTTGCAACAAGTGTAGCTACACTTTACCATTTTTTCCCCTTTCATCTTACTTTTCTTTTAAGCTTCTTCTTTATCCCCCTTTTCCCTATCTAGTTCTCTCTTTTGAATACTATCTCTCTTTTTTTTTTAAACAAAATATCTATTCTACCCCTTTGTCCTTATTTACACTTATGGTTTCTCATATCAGAGAAACAATTCGATGAAAATTTTTGCCAGCTGTCCCTCAGATAAAAGTCTAACATCCAGAATATATAAAGAACTCAAAAAGATCAAATCCCCCAAATTTAAAGACCCTATCCAAAAATGGGCATCTGAAATGAATAAACACTTCTACTTTTAAAGTATAACAGATTTTGTGCATCTCTAACTATTTTTTTCTCCTTACTTTCTCTTCACCACCCCTAAGTCTTTCACAGTTCTCTCGGGAACTGCTAGTCTATGCAGGTCTCCCAAATTTACCAATATAAGCATCTTATATTTCCAGTAGGTAATCTGATACTTACCTTTATATTTTCTGCAGTAAGTTCTACATTTCTGACTCAACTCCATTGTAGAGTGCCTGCCTGGGGCCCTGGACACTCAATATTCCACTCTCCTTGAGACTGGGACTTGGGGTATCCCTGGTAATCCTTTTCCCCACACGGTGTGCATGACTTGTGGAATCCGACTATGCATGGAAGATGTCACAAGTGCCCACTTACTGAGTCTTCTGACCCTACTTGATTATCTGGGGTTCTTTAATGACAGGCTTCTCCCTACCTTAGTGTTGGATGCTGTTTTCCCACCCATTTCATCCCTGACTTGACTTCATTCAAACCCCTACCACCAGTTTTTCCCCAGGTACTACCACTCCTGGGACAGAGTGTTTTTCTTCAGTCAGATGGCCCCTGCAACAATGATCACATGAGGCCACTTCAACAGTAAGTCTACATTTTCAAAAGGCTCACATCTATCCCTCAACAGTGATTTGCTGAGTGCCTCTGCATGCCTTGCACTGTGCCGTGCCCTGGCACACTATGATAAATGAAGGTTTATCACTGGGACAAGAGCCCACTGCATTGTTCTGCTCACCTGTCTGACCAATGATGGAAGCACTCAGTCTGTGCGGGATCCTTGAGGACACCTTCAGGGTTACTCGGATCTGGTAATACCTAAGAAGAGAACAGAAGACAGGTGGCTAAAGATCTGACTTCTTTGTGCCAGCTTCTAAAATTATCTAGACTTAGTATGGAAAGCCACAGGAAACCAGGAAGTTTCTAGGCAACATACAGAACAGCACATGCGAAGTTTCCCTGGCAGGAAAAAGAAAGGAATTTTAGCTGCAGAGTTGAATGGGACACAGTTGGAGGTAGGAAGTTGAGTTCATTAGAAAGCGTACAAGACTGAACCAGGATGGAGGTGATGAGAATAAGGTAACAATATACGGGACACAGTTACATTAAGAAGTATGGCTTTTCTTTAGTGAGGAAATTTCACTGTTACAGGGAAATAGGCACCATAACCCGTGGTGGGAAATTCATATGTAGACTGAGTTGCTTTCAGGCTACAACATACATGGGTGCGCACACATGCACGCACACACATACGTACACACACACACACACCTTCCGTAAGCTGTATACCGGCTGAATTATTCCTGGAGGCCATTGTCAAACACTTTTCACAGTGTATTTATCTTCCCTTACTTTCTTTATGGAAGTGTTTTATTAGTATGTCTTCCCAAATTCCATCATTTCGAGACATGCAATAGACTCGCGTGCTGTCTGGAAACACTCATGTGCCTTCTATGGCCATAAGTGCAGACGTATATTTTGAAATTCTGTGCTTTGCAACTAATGACTTTTCTACCTGTAAGCTCTTGAGAACCTTTCTGGCATCATAAGTGTCCACCCCTTCCACTGATTTGAAACTCACTGTGAAATTGAACATGAATAAAACAACATGAAGTAGAAGGAAAATGAATGATGAACACTTCCTGTCCCATGACTCATGAGCTCACAGTGGGGTCATCCTCCTTTCCTGACTCAGTGGCACTGTGAATACTAAAGTAAGTCTGCTGTCAGTCTTGTGTCTGTTTTGATGTCCATGTGAGAAACAGAGCAGATATAGAGCAATGAGCTCTGGACCTGGATTCATGATTGTAGTTTGTGTGAAACTTTAAGCTGTGTAACTTTGACTCTTCTGTAACTTTTCTAAACATTTTCTGTGTCTGTAAACTAAGGATTTTTAAAGAAAAGTTACCTAACTGCCATGATTTCTGCTTCCCAGAAAATGGGGCATCATAGTTTTCCCTAATCTTCCCACCAAGCACAAGTAAAAACAAAACAAAACAAAACAAAACTCTACAGTCTATATATAAAACAAACTAAAGGAGATCCTCAAAAATGGAGAAGAACAATCCCTGGCACCAAAAAGGAAAAAAAAAAAAGTGGAGAAGAAAATAGCCTAGGAAACTCAGGACAGAAGAAAACTCCTGGTGGTGAGTCATCTGCATTTTCTTCTTGCCTTGTGTGTCCTAGACTGGATACTGGGCTAGCTAACAAGCAAACAGAAGTTGCAGACAAAAAAAAAAAAAAAAAAAATCCCCAACCAAAAAGCTACCACTTACTCAAAGAATCAGGAAGAGGGCAGTCTAGCAAGATAGAAAACTGTTAGACTGTAACTGTCTACCCCACACAAGCAACACAGAAAAAAACAGTGACCTCACCTCTACCCACCAGCTAAGGTCAAATGGCAGCCTAAAGGCGCACTACTCCTAGGCTATGTGAAGACCTGCCTTCTCTCCCTCACCCAGCCCTGCCAGAGAAAGCTGCCAGTAGGAGCCAGACTTTTATCCTATGCAGAGAATAGTGAGAACACATGCCAGCTACTCTGGACTAAATCGAGACCACAAGAGAAAAGTAGACACCAACCCTTTCCCAGTACCAACGAGGGCATAAATATGCCCACATGATATTTTTTTAAAAATACAAAAGCAATTCAATGAAAGAAAAATCTGTTCATTGAAATTTTTGAAGCAATTAGACATACATAAGCAAAACAATATCAAACAAATGAACTTCCAATTTAAATGTCACACCTTAAACAGAAACTAAACCAAACAACTTCCATGAAAAATGTAAAACTATAATATTTTTAGAAAAATAGAAAAGTTCTAAATGTATTTTAAATATAGAGCTAAACAGAGTTCTTAGAATTGAAACCAAAAGCGTTAAGTGCAAAATAAAATATTTGCAAAATTGATTTCACTAAAAGTAAGTACTTTTGTTCTATGAACGATGCTAAGAGGACTAAAACACAACTATAGTATGGCAAAAAATATATGCAAATCACATGCGGTTGACACGTGTCTGTTTATACCAGTGATGGTGAACCTGTTAGAGACGGGCGCCCAAGCTGCAATCCAAAACCCTCTTATTTATGGCAAAGTGTCAACACTGCAATTCAACCTGATTACTGAGATTTTAGTTTAGAAAAAACAACTCTTATATTAACTTCTTTTTTCTTAAAAGAAAAAGAAATAGCACATGTGACATAGGTCTGCCACCCTAGTGTATGATGTATTTATGGATTTGCTTATTTATTAACCCAAATACAATACTAACAGCGTCTCTGTGGTCCTTCACAGACATGAGCACGGTGGCCAAAATACTGAACCATCTAACATACAGGTCCCAGCCAAGGTTGACAATCCTGCAAACTAGGGTCCTTTTTATAGTTTTTTTACGCCATGATTTTTTTGTATTTTTATATATTCTGTTGATGACTCTGCTATTTAAAACAAATCCCCCAGGTAGTGCTAAAGTGCTGATCTATTTTCCTCAGAGTAGGATGGCTACAGATGTGACTTACAGACAAATATGCATGTTAGATAAGTTGCATCCAGGTATGAGCTAGAGTGAGATTGCCCGAGCTAAATGCTAATGAATCAGCAATATACATTAAATAAAGAATCCTTAAACAGAAGCACACATAAAGCAAGATTATATATGGACCAGTTGATCCAAATGTGACCAAAAGCTCACACAAACAAGACCCTGTATTTCACCTAGGAACAGTGGTTCATTATTTGTTAATTCATCGCGGATTTATGCAACAAAGCTACTATGAATAATGAGTGTAAACTATCTCATAAAAGACTATCATCTACAATAAGTAGAGAACTTTCGAATTCTAACAGTAAAAACAAACAAAAAAACCAGGTAGAAAGGGGTTGAGGATTTAGCTCAGTGGTAGAGTATTTGCCTTAAAAGTGCAAGACCCTGAGTTCGATTCCCAGCACCGCCACCCTCCTCAAAAAAACAGGTAGAAAATGGGCAAACAGATGAGGAGATATTTCGCCAAAAGTAGACACAGGGGGCAAATAAGTCCATGGAAAGATGTTCACACATTCATAACAACCAAAGCCATATAGAGATTCAGTGCAATCCTAGTCAAAATTCTTATGACATTCTCCATAGATACAGAGAAAGTAATTCTGCATACATATAAAATCACAAAATATTCTAAATAAGTAAAACAATCTCGAAAAGAAAAACCTCCAGGATCAGATTCTCTGATTTCAAATTATATTACAAAATTACCCATAATCAAAACAACATGGTACTGACAAAAAATAAACATATACCAATGGAACAAAATAGAGAGCCCAGAAATAAGCCATAAATATATAGTCAACTAATACATGCCAAGGACACCCAGAATACACAATGGGGATAGGGAACTCTCACCAATAAGTGGTGTCAGGAAAACTAGACATCTGCATGGAAAAGAATGAATTTGTGCATCCACCTACTTACCATTCACAAAAACTAACTCAAAATATACCTAGGACTTAAATGCAAGTTCCGAAGATCATAAAACTCCTAAAAGAAAAGACAGAGGAAAATCTCTTTGATGCTGGTACTGGAAATGACTTTTTGTGTATGACACCAAAAGCATAAGCAACAAGTGCAAATCCATCAAAAATCTTCTACACAGCAAAGGAAACAATGAAAAGAATAGCGAACTACAGATGGAAGAAAATATTTGCAAATCATACATCTGATAAGGGGTTAATAACTAAAATATATAAAAACTCATACAACTCAGCAGCACAGCAACAACAACAACACATGATCCAGTGAAATATATGGGTCAACAAAGAAGATACCTGAATAATTAACAAATGCCTAAAAGGGTAGACAATATCACTAATTATCAGAGAAAAACAAATCAAACCACAATGAAATATCATCTCACACCTCTTAGAATAGTGCTTATGAAAAAGGCAAGCACTGGTAAGTGTTGGGAGGTTGGGAGAAAAGAAAACCCTTGTACACTGATGGTGGGAAGGCAAATTGCTGTAACCATGTAAAACAGCATGGAGATTCCTCACAGAAGTAAAAACAGAACTACCGTCAAATCCAGAATGAAAGGAAATAAGCGCTTCATAGAGTTATCCACACTCCCATGTTCCTGGCAGCATTCTTCATAACAGCCAAGGTATGGAACCAATGTAAGTAGTCAGGGTCTGGATGGGCAGGATAAAGAAACGTGGGAGATGGATGGATGGATAGATAGATAGATAAATAGATAGACAGACATCGTAGATTAATTTATCAGAGTAGTCTGCTTTAGAAAAGGAGATAGTTCTGTTCATAGCAACATGCATGAACCTGAAGGACATTACACTAAGCAAAGATAGACTTGAATGAAAATACTATCTTTATCTTAGTTACATGTGGAACATTTAAAAAGTCAAATACATAGAAAGAGTAGAAAGAACAATGATCACTAGGGGAGAAGAGAAGAAAAGGGAACGTGCACATCAAAAGATCTGAACTTGCAGTGGTGTAGGCTGAAATTCACAGCCATAGGACTGTAGATAATACTACTGTATATTGAAAACTTGTTATATTGTAGGTGTGCATACCAGAAAAAGAAATAAAAAGAAGGTAACTAAGATGAATGTGCTACTTTGCTTCCCTGCAGTAAACACGTCACTGTTGTATATGTGTATCAAAGTATCATGTACATTGTAAATACACACAACAAAAAAATTATTTCTAAAAAATAAACTGAAATGCTTGATCCCAGCCAAAATATGATTAAAAACAGTGAGATATTACCCATCAAAATTGGCAAAATGAAAAATAATAATGACACCCAATGCCGGCTCTTAGGCAAACAAACTAGATAATTCATACATTGTTAGTGAAAATGTAACATGGAACAACCACTTTGGAAATTGTTTGGTATTTCTTTAAAAATTAAATATACTGGGGTTGGGGATTTAGCTCAGTGGTAGAGCACTTGCCTAGCATGCACAAAGCCCTGAGCTCGATCCCCAGCACCCTCCAACCCCAAATTAAACATACACCTTTCATACAACCCAAAAATGCCAGTCTGGGCTCTTATGTAAGAGGAATGAAAACTCATTTATGAGAAAATTTGCATAGAATTCTTATAGCAGTTTTATTCACAGTAGCCCAAACATGAAACAACACAGATGTCTGTGGGTGAGCAATTAACCTGTGGAACACTAACAGCAATAAACAAGAATGAACAACTCAGACATTGAACAACCTGGATGAACTTCCAATTACACTCAACAAAAAAGTCTACTCCAAAAGGTGGATGAATTTATTTATACGGCATTCTTGAAATAGGAAAATTAAAGAAATAGTGTAGAAAACATATCAGTGGTTGTCAGGGATGGTGAGAAGAAGGAGCGGAGGGGGGAAGTGGTGTGGATATCAGGCAGCAACATGAAGGATACTGGTGGGGATGGAAATATTCTGTATCTTGATTGCCTATGACAATACCTTGGCTGTGATACTGTACTACAGCTTTGGGAGATGCTACCATTGAAAAGAATAAGTAAGGAATTACTTGGAATGACTTTGCACCCTTTCTCAAAACTGCTTTTGAATCTGCAGTGTGTCAAAATGAAAATTTTAATTGAAAATGCTAAAAACCACTTGTCCTGTTCAACAGGAAAATGGCAGTGATTGAATATATTGGAAATTATAAGAGTCCACACTAGCTTCAGCAAAACCCAAATGCCTATATGAATCAAGAAAATGACACAAAAATTTTAAAAGAGCATTGGTCACACTAAATCTTTTTTTCCCCACATTTGAAAGAATTATGAGGGCAGAAACTATATGTAACTGTGATGGTTTTAATGCCCCCATGAAAACTCACGTTGAAATTCATTCCCCATTGCGAGCTATTAATGAGGTATAGACAGGTGAGACCTGTAAGTGGTGATTAGATCATAAGGGGATCAATAGATGGACAGGTTAAGGGGTTATTTTAAGTGTGGTCCTGTTAAAAACAAACAAACAGTTTGGCTCAGCCTCTAGTATATAGCCCCTTCACCATATACTATAATTCCTTTGGCCTCCTCAAAACTCTGCAGAGTCCCTATCAGCATGAAGACTCTGACGAGCTATGGCCCCTCAACAGTAGACTTCTCAGTCTTTAAAACCTTAAGAAATAGCTCTGTTCTTTATAAATTATCCAATCTCAGGTACAGTAGTCTGTTACATCAACTTAAAATGAACTAACATAACTACCATTTGGAAGTTACAGTAAAAATATCCATGAGCATCTGCATTTGAAGGGGGAAGCTCTGACTGGGGAAGCTACACGCCCATCTACAGGGGCAGCTGCGACTTAGCAGCAGCTCATTAGCACCAGGCGCAACCACTGACCATGTGCTGCTGGTCTTTCTACTTTTCAGAGGAAGACAGAAATTTGACTTTTTTAATGAAACATCTTTAAAATGTTATATATTGGTTCATATATCAATGATAATGACAACAGTAACAGCAGTAATGATGGCCACAACATTAGCAATAAGGCAGTGTGTCAAAAACATAAAACATGTTTGCAGCCTAAGCCTCCATGGGCCAATAATTGACAAATTCTTATTGATACAGATACAGGATTTTATCTTTTCCTATGCATTTCAGTAATTCTATCACCAAGGGAAGAGGCATAAATCCCATCAGTACCACCACCGACTGTCATAGCCTAACAGCTTCTTCACGGAACATATGACAGGCCAAACATCGCCAGGAGCTATCCATCACTTTCTGTCTGATTGTACCTGAAGCAAGAACAGCTATACTCAGGATTTATTAAGCATCTCTGTGCCAGGAGCCTACTAAGAACTTTCATGTATGCAATCTTGTTTGGTCTCCCATAAATCCTCTGTAAAAAACAGTACCATCCCAGGCATTAGCCCCAAAGGAAATACAGCCAACGACGAGATCTGACCCACTGTCAAAGCCACAGAGGTAGAAAAAGAGAACTAGGATGATAACTCCATACACAAATGTATGTTTCTGCTTTGTTTTCTCCTGCTAATCCTCGTAGGAGTCTAATTTTTTGTAGATTTGGTTCTTTGAAAAAATAAACAAGATCGATAAGCCCCTAGTCAAAATAACCGAAAGAAAAAGAAAAAAAAAAAGAAGATCCAAATCAATACATTAAAGACAAAAATAGAGATATCACACCAGACACCATTGTAATCCAGAGAATGATTAGGGAGTATTTTGAAAACTGTATTTCAATAAATTTGAGAATCTAGAAGAATTAATAAATTTCTAGACACATATGACCTACCAAAACTGAACAAAGAGGTTACAAAAAAAATTACATAGATAAATAATGAGCAATGAAATTAAACAGTAATTTAAAAGTTTCCCAACAAACAAAAGCCTAGGACCAGTTAGATTTACTGGTTAATTTTGTCAGACAATTAAATAAGAACTAATACCAATGCTCCCTACCCTATTGTATAAAATAGACAGGGAAGGAATACTTCTAAACTCATTCTATGAAGCCAGTATTACCAATACCAAAATTCGACAAAGATACAACCAAAAAGCTATATAATCAACATCTTCAATGAACACAGATGCAAAATACTTCATAAAATACTTGTAAGTTGAATTCAACAACACAGTACCTCAATTGACATAAATAAAGTCTTCAATAAAATTGGAAGTCCTTTCACAATTAAAGCCCAGAACAAACAGCATATAGTAGGATCTCGCCTCCACATAATAAAGGTTATATGTTGTGACAAACCTACACCTAATATCATGCTGAATGGGGAAAACTGAAAGCATTTCCTTTAAAATAGAAATAGTACAGTGGTGTCCATTCTCACCACTTCTATTCATTATAATACTCGAAAATTTAGGCAGAACAATTATGCAGGAGAAAGAAGTAAAAGGGATACAAATAGGAAAAGAGGAAGTTAAATTATCTTTATTTACAGATAATATGAGCCTATGCCTAGAAGACCTTAAGGAATCCACTAAAAGACTTCTATATTTGATAAGAAAATCCAGCAAAGTAGCAGGATAAAAACCAACATTAAAAAATTGACAGCCTTTCTACATACCAGTAATGTACTGCCTGAGAAAGAAAGCTGGAAAACAATTCTACTCACAGTAGCTTCCAAAAATAAAATAAAATACCTGAAATCAACCTACCCTAGCAGGGGAAAGACTTCTATGGTGAAAATTATAGAACACTGAGGAAAGCAATTGAAGATACTGTATGGACAGCTGGGATCTTTACATAGGGTTAGATTAGGTAGCTGGGCCCCTTTAAGAGATAGAAATAAAGGGGCCCCGGTATCTCAGGTGAGCACGCAGCCTGTGGTTTTGAGACCTGCCTCTGTGCAGACAACACTGTTCTTCCTAGTGCAGGTTACCATACCTACCCCAACTCCCCTATTAATCCACAAGACCAAACCCCTAGCAACAAGCCCAATGTCTAATAGATCAAGTGTCAACCCTCCAGGGAGAGACAAGCCCAACGGATGAGTCTGGGGACCCCTAGACCACAAACTCATCAGACGTCACAATACTAGATGATGGAAAGACCTCCCATGTTCATGGATCAGCAAACATTATGTTGTTAAAATGGCTATATTACTGAAAGAAATGTACAGATTCAATGAAATCCTCACCAAATTCCAATGACATTCTTCATAGAATTAGAAAAATCAATCTGAAATTTCCTAGGGAAATGCAAAACACTCAGAATAGCCAAAGCAATTATGAGCACAATATCAAAGGAAGGGGGTATCACAGTATTTAACTTTAAATTACACTACAAAGCCATAGTAACAAAAACAGCATGGTATTGGTACAACAATAGACAGGTTCAAGAATGAAATACAATTGAGGATACAAAAATAAATCCATACAACTACAGTCATCTGATTCTTTCCAAAGAGGCCAAAACATATGGTGGAGAAAAGACAGCCATTGTAATAAATGGTGTTATAGAAGATTAAAATTAGATTATCACTTGCTCTATACAAAAATCAGTTTAAAATATATCAAAACTCTAGCTATAGGACCTGAAACTTTGAAACTACTAGAATAAAACACAGGGAAAACACTTGAAATTTTGACACAGCAAAGCATTCCTGTATAGGATTCCAATAGCACAAGAAATAATATCAAGAATCAAAAAGTGGTACTGCACCAAATCAAGTTTCTGCACAGCAAAGGAAATAACCAACAGAGTAAAGAAACAACATACAGAGTGGGAAAAAAATCTTTGTTAGTATTCTTTTGCTGGAGGATTAGTACATAGCACATATAAAGAAAATTAAAACTTAATACTAAAATAACCAAATAACTCAATAAATAAATGGGCAAAAGAATTGAATACTTTTCTCAAAAAGAAGTAAGAATAGCCAATAAGTGTGTAAAAAGTGTTCTTCAGCCATTAGGGAAAAGTAGATCAAAACTATATTGAGATTCTATTTCACCCCAATCAGAATGACTGTAATTAAAAACAATAAATAAATATATACATATATACATATATTCATGACATACATACATACATGCTGGCAAAGATGTTGGGAAGAAGGAACCCTTCTACACTGCTGGTGGAATGTAAATTAGTATAGCCATACAGAAATCACTATGAAGGATCATTAAAAAAAAAAAATAGAACTACCCTATCATACAGAAACACCACATCGTGTTATATAACCAAAGGAATTAAAGACAGCACACTTTAGGGATACCTGCATATCCATGCTCATTATGGCACTTTCTTAGCTTTCCTAGAGTCAATGATTTGTAAGAGAGCAGATTTAATACAGGACATTTATAAGTTACAATATTCACCCACAAGCCAAATGCAGGAAATGCCAAATGTCTATAAAGGCACTGGAGACCCGAAAGATCCAATCAAGAGCTGGGAGCCCACGGCATTGTTCCATGTATGTCTGTGTCTGCAGATGATGGGTGAAGAAATCTTTACTGGAACCAGGATACGATGCTCGCAGCAGAGATGACAACCAGAGCTCCCCCAAAGCAACAACAGCCATCCTCGATGACAGCAAGGCCCAGAGCTCCTTCCTTGATAAGAACAGCCCAGTTCCTTTCAGGAGAACCAGCCGCAGCAGAGCTTCTCCTGGGAAATAGCCCACCAACTATCTTCTGCTCCCATTCTGCTTTATGTTGCATCAGCAACAATCCTCAGATGGATCCTCTACACCCAGAACCACATCAACTCAGTCCAGCTGGGCATTCTCACTCAAGTTGACCACAATAAGTCCACCACAGGCACAATTCACGATAGCCAAGATATGGAACCAGCCTAGATGCCTATCAGTGAATGAACAGATAAAGAAAATGTGGTATATACACCATAGAATATTATTCCTCCATAAAGAAGAAATAAATTATGTCATTTGCAGGAAAGTAGATGGAACTGGAGATCATCATGTAAAGAGAAATAAGCCAGACTCAGAAAGATGAATACCACCTGTTTTCCCTAATATATAGACTCTAAAAAAGAGATGACATAAAATTAGAAGAGAAACTGTTTTTAGAAGGAACACTATTATTAGACAACAGGAAGAGGAATAAAGGGAGGAAGTGAAGATAAGAGGAGGGATGAATATTTTCCAAAGGTTATATGCACATATGAAAATACCATATTGAAACCCAGTATTTTGTGAAATTAACAGGCACTAATAAAATATATTATAAAAAGTTAGCTATCCTAAATTTTTGTTTCTTAAAACCATTTGATTTTACTAAATCTCACGTTAAGTATCAATCATTACCTTGAACTCCAAAGGCTTTATAAGCTTAAATTGAAAGAAATAAGTTTCAGTTAGCTTGAACCATTTCATCCCTGTTCTGATTAAACAGGAAGATTAAAATGCATTAGCAATTCCTTTTTTGTTTCATTTGAAGTTTGCACCAGGTCATCAATTCATAAACTGCACATTCATATATAACGTGTGTTATCATCTGATCTCTACAGGATATATTTGATGTACTTAGCACAATTTCTACATTAAAGATGAGAAAGTTAACATCTAGAGATGAAAGATGTGTCCACATTCTCATGTAGTAAGTAATGCAGGCAAGTATTAACCATCTGAGAGCTACCTCTTTCTAGTCATGATCTTTCAAAAAAGAAGTCATAAAGGAAGGAACATTTAGCACAAGTCCTCAGAGAATGAGCACCTAGTGAGAGAAGATGTGGTGAAGAATTTCAGTGGGTATGAACAGAGGACCAATGAGGAGGTGGAAAATATGACTCAGCAGTCAAGATTTGCACAGGACGCACTTTGGGAAATAATAATACAACCTTTTATGGACTTCCATCCATAAGAGTGGCACTAAATTATGTCCTTTCCATAATGGGGCAGGCATGGCATGATAATTCCTTTCCACAAACTAATCTAATTCTAAACCTCAGAACAGGTGAATATTTTAGGCAAAAGATAACTATCAAGGTTGCAGATGGAATTACAGGTGTTAACCAGATAGATTTGAGGACTAGAGATAATCCTGGATCACTAGGCTGTACCCTATGCAATTACAAGAGTGTCCTTATAAGGGAGAGTAGGAGGTAAAAGAAAGAGAGAGAGCAACACCAGCATCATGTGAACAAGAATCCATCAGCCATTGCCAGCTCTGCAGCTTGAAGGGGCCACCAGCCAAAGTTTGCAACAATCTCTAGAGACTGGAAAGTCAAAGAAACAGGTTCTCCCAGAGCCTCCACCAAGGTGTGCACCTCTGTGATATCTTGATCTTAGCTCAGTGAGACATATTTCAGATTTCTAGCTTCTAGAGTTCTAAAATGACAAACCTCTGTTGTTGAAGCCATTGTGATTATGGAAATTTGTTACAGCAACCATACTAAACTAATGCATGTAAACAAAATTAAGAGGAATGATTATTCCCATGTTAACAATACACAAACCATGACTCTGAGAGATTATACAATCTGTCCATAGTCTCATAGATATTCACTACTGATTTTATCTCGAATGTCCACCAAAGGCCATGTGCTGAATTCTTGGATGCCAGCCTGTGGCACAGTTGGGAGGTAACAGAACCATTAGGAGCTGGAGCCTAGTAAAAAGAAGCTAGGTTATTGAGAGGTGTGCCCTTGACAGGAACGTTGGGACCCTGGTCTCTCCCTTTCTCTACTTCTTGGCTGCCACAAGATGACCAGTCTTCCTCTGCCACACATGCTCACCATGATACACTGTTGTACCATGGCAAGTAAATGAACTGAAACCTCCAAAATAAACCTTTCCCCTCTATAAATTGATTTATCTCAGGCATTTGTCACAGTGACAGAAAGCTAACATACTCTCAATAGAAATTTTAGCGACCAAAGTATAGAACCATTTGACTAAAACCAAGTTTATTTTATGGAAAATGAAGCCAAGTACTTTAAACTTCATAACTTAACTCACATTTCACACCAGTTTTTAATTACCAGGAGCCCAGACACACTCTTTCTGTGACCACCAGCTTTCCAGTGTCATTGCTGTATCATTATTTCCCTGTTTTCTCAAAAGCCTCTTGAGTATAGAAACGCTGCTTTTGGCCTCTTTTGCAATCCTTAGGGCCTTAAATCTGTAGTAAAGGGAAAAGCATCCAGTAAATACCAGATATTAGCCAATTATAGAAATTTTCACTACCAGCTGCTGATGGAGGGGACAAACCACACTCTGGTCTTCTCTGCCAGCTACCACAGTACTGGCACATTGGTTGGTATTCAGTAAATGCTAGAGGGATGGATAGATGGATGGACAAAAATTCGCACAATGGCATCACTCAATGATCTCCAAGACTATACAATCCTGTCCTGAGAGTGAGTCAGAATCCACATGCAATTGTTGTAAAATTAGAATACTCTATAATGAAAACAGAGATCTGTGACATTTTGTAATAATTACTTTCATTTCAGTGTGTTCTGAAACAACTTCTCTGACCCAGGGACATTTGACATAACTTGAAGTACAAATCACTGTCACAAGAAGGCCAAAACCTGATACACCAGAGCTGTAACCCTGCGGTACCAAGGACAAGTAGGCAAATTTAAGATAGTAATTTTTTTCTCTAAGCCTCTCTCTCCTCATGGGGAGGAAACTCATACCTGCGCCAGCCTTACAGAATCACTGTGAGACGAACAACGCAGTTGCTCAGTTGTGATATGAGTCACAGGCAGGGCATGACGGCCAACCCTATATCTCGCTGAAGATACAGGGTATCTAACTGCTGTCACCCAAGACATCAGTGAAACAGGCACCTCCCTTAGCTGCAATCCCAGTCTACACTCCAACTCACACCTGAGATGAAGCTGGGGGAGTATCAACTCTGGGTGGGACAAGTCACAGCGATGCGTGTGGCACTCGGCACTTGATCATATGAAGCGGCCATGTCAAGATGGACACAGATGTGTCCACAGGCTCAGAAGAAGGTTCACTCTGAGTCCTGAGGCAGCAAAGAATTGCGAGTAGCAGGTCGTCTCTGAAACCCTGGTGCAGGCTGCATGACCAGAGTCGATCACCTAATAGCCTTCCCTTCTGTTTGCTCATCTATAAATGGGAACAGTAATATTAGTAATGTACTTTGTACTGCTGCTATGAAGATTAAATGATTAAAATATGAAAAGTGCTTATAGTATTTGACAATATGGACATTAAATGAGCATTTTCTGTGACAATGATGATAAAAGTGAGAGGGTTTCCCTCATGAAGGCAGCCTCGGTACCTCACTTTGCTCTTGTCCCAGGATAACAGAATTACTCCCCTCTCTTTCTGTCTGTTCATGTGGACGTCAAGGTCCCTGTGAGCAGAAAAAGTATCTTTGCTAGTGCCTCAGGGATGACAAGAAAGTCAAGCACATGGTGAGTTTCAGCAAAGGTCACTGGAAAGCGTGAACATGGTGATTTCACAGCTGGGTCTGGTCTGTGCGAATCCCAAGAACAGAGGAAGGAACTCTGGAGTCAGACAACATAGGTTCAATTTCTCAAGGCCCCAGGCTTACAGAGAACCCATTTTCTTATATGTAAATAAGCACTGAAATATGAATGTGCAAGCAAACTTTATTTTTAAAAAACAGAGATAGTCAGATCTAAGCCAATAGGCAAAGGGTTCAAGGGAAAAAAGAAGGGGACAAAGGGGGAAGGGGATGGGAATCCAGAGGAATAATGATATCCTAAAAACAAGAACCTAATAATCCAAACTCAAAACTGTATCACGTACACTAGGTCCTACAGTAACTTTATGTAGTTGTGACTTAATGCTGCACCTATGTGGTTGCTTACATTGCTCATTGTTATAAACAAAAGGCACAATGTATTACGGCCAGTAGCTTGTGTAATGGCCTGTAAGTTTCTGTAATTTTGAATGAATTTTAATAAAAATCTATTTAACAAAAAAAAAAAAAAAACATGGGCACCTGGCAGAGATTCTTTGAGCATAGCAGAGATTCAGTAAATGGCAGCCATTGTCACAACCACCCATGAAGCATATTCATATTTGTATGTTTCTTCATTTGATACTCAAAACAGTTTCTACCCTCCTCCCCTAACAACTGTGAGTCTTTCTTAAAACATGTGGCAAGCTAGTAAAGGACTTAGAACTTGAATAGAGCTTCCTCTGAAGGAGGAAGGGTACCCTCTGCATGCCGTTTTCTCCTAAAAGGCTGCATCTCAAATTGCTTGATACGAAAAGGTTTCTCAAATGGGCTCTGAAAAGCCTGTGCAAAATACAGGTGGTTTCCTTGGCCTCACCCAACAACAAAATGTAACTGCAGCATTACAATTACTGACTGTAATACTGTAGTCGGTGACTTTCCTTCTTTAAAAAAGAAATGTAATGGCATAAAATCTAATGATGGCCCACTGTAGGGAAATTGCATGAGAATTTATAAATAATAAGAGTGGTGAGAAGATTGTTTTAATGGTCAGGCACAACAAACATAAATTCACAGACCTCCATCCTTATCAAGAATTGCTGTTTGCTTCTGTCTAAGCTAAGGAGGCCACATGTTGTCCCTGGTAGTTCCTCTCCCAGTTAGAATAAGGCGCTGACTGTCTGGAATCCCAGTCTCATGGAGCTGACCCCACTCTGGTTTAGGAAGATGCATGAGGACACTGAGTATACACTCCAAGACTGATTCATCTGTCCTTACTATATCCACCCACTACTGCAAGATCACAAATCTTTCTGTTTAATTTTATTGCCCACAAAAGCAAATAGATATTTTTGAGGACAGGCCACTCTAGTATTTCAGCAGAACTTTTTTGAATGCTTTAATATTGTCAAACCATAATAATTAAGGATTCATCCTGACTCCACCAATGCTTACTGTGATGGTCCTCCTTGGTCCTCAGCTTCCCCTTCCTTGTTGATCTGGCAGGTTCTGTGTGGCTCAGGCTGTGAATCATTTGATCCATACCCATCAGCCATTCTCTCCTTGCAAAGTAAAACCAGGCGTCACAGCAAAAATTATATGTTTATTTACAAGTACCTACTTGAGTCTCTTGCTTGTAGGGGAAATCTTATGATCACTTCTCGGCTAGTGGGATAAAACATGCATTACTAGATGGAGAAAACTGTTTCACGACTCCTGAGCTGTTTGAGCCTTCCCTGAATGAGTCTTCTGACCTCATATAGAGACTATAATGGTGGGAATTAAAGTGACCATGTTTCAGCCATGAGAATGACAGCCATATGCTAAGGATGGTAGCAGGGCAGAAAGGTGGAAGCTATATCTGCAAGCTTGGCATCTTAAATAACGATGTGTGTTGCCTTGCTTCTGGATTTCTTGTGCCATCTTGTGAAATTTAAGGCAGGGTTAGTCATCTGTCTGATTACGCGCAGCCCAACTCAATTCTTACTAAGGGACTCTCTCAGTCTTAGCCCTTCCTGGCCACAGTCTGCGTAGGTTAAAACTCCAAAGCCACGACAAGGCAGTCTAACTTCCCTGACTTTCTTTTTCTGGCAGTGGGAAACTTAGCTTTTCCTTGCATAAAAGCCAATAAAACCTAAGATTCCAGGCTGAGCTTTTATGTATAAAGAAAGCAGATTTTTGTTGACTGAAGTTTAAGGATACTTAATGGAAAAGAAAAGTTTTCACATGGCTGAAGCAAACTCACTGGCATTTTTCAACAGTTTGGGGCCAAAGCTCCGCATGGCGGTAAAGTGCTCCTTGCTAAAGTCTCTGTACCTGTCACCTGTGTGTGAAATTTGAGGGAAGTAAGAGGTTAAAAACAAATGGCAAACCCTTCTGTCCCCAGAAACTCATTGTACTCTGTACCATTATTTCAACCTTTTTGCACCTCCAACTATTTGGCACTCACACTAACAGAATTTTCATGAAAACCCTAGAATTGTAAGTTATTGTTCCCACTTAAAGGTAGAGGAATACAACTTTTCCAAATTCTTAGGTCACGTGGCTCCTAAATAAGTTAGATGATCCCATTCCACTTGGCAGCATCACCTTAAATTTCTTATAAGAAAGTGACTATTTCTAGCTATCATTTTCAAGGGAATCTTCAAAATCCAAACAAACATCCTTCTTCTTGCCAAAGAAATGTTAAGAAATATCAACTAGTGTTTTCCCTGAATTCCTAAAACCAGCATGAAAGAAACAATGAGCAACCATGACTTTGACACCTAACACTATGTCCTAAGCTTGTGTTAGGCTCATTCATAGATTATCTCAGCTAATCACCAGTCTCTCTGTGTGGTGGAATCTATTATAATGTCCATTTAAAACCACATGTAATTAATAGACAGTAAACCATTTACCAATATTCTACAACTATGAATTGTAGAGTTGAGACTGAAACCCAGAACATCTGATTTTTCCAATGTGTCTCCTCATCCCTACACAGTATACCACCTATCATGACCAGGAGGAGTAACAAATCAAAACTCCTGGTTTTATTGAAAAGGAAGCTGAGCAGGAAAATAATTGGGACATTTGTCTAAAGTGACACAGCCAGTTAGTGGGGTGCTTAGAAATAGAATCCAGTTTTTTAAGTGTCTAGATGTTTTCTGTGCCACGGAAGTAGTAGTAAAACTTCTTAGTTATTGGTGCGGGAGCTTTTATTTTGCTGTAAGCATTTCATTTAGCCTTTAATTCTCCTTGTTTTACTCTGGTAATAGCTACATACCCATTCTCTCCCCCGACCCATATTTCTAAATTATTTGAAAAAAACTATTCATAGGCTTACCACACGCACTTCTGTAAATCACTCATGCTTTCAATCCTCCGAAGGATTTCTGAGTCACGTCACCATGTAGGAAAAGAAGCTAAGAGTTACCCTTTCCACTTTAAACAACTAAAAACACTGAACAAAATGTAGGAGGCAAAAGACTTAAAACAATAGGCAAAACAGGACTGCCATCCCTGAGAAGCGGGAATAACTGTGGTGAGGCCAAATGCTACCTCATCTAAATGAAAAGAGTTTTCTGGATCCATGAAAGGAACTTGAATATCATATAGAACTGAGTGGGCTCAAAGGGCTGAGGAGAAAAGTTTTTAGTTCAAAGACGCAAGGGTGACTAGAATCTGTAGGACAGAGCCTGGCGGGGGGCGGGGGCTGAGGGAGGAGTATGTGGATACCTGCAGAAGATCCCTGGAGCACATGGCTGAGCATAGAGTGTTACATTTGTATGAGGAAACCACCAGGACTGGGGTGGGGATGGGAGAGTTGGGTGAGGAGGGGCAGGGCACAGGCAGAACCGTCCCTGCAGCTCACACAGGGGCAGGGACAGTCCACATTGGAAACAACCCCTAATTTACACGGCAGAGGGCAGTGTTCAAAAAGTAGTATGTTAGGGGTCAGATCAAATTAGTAGGCATTAAGGGCCACTTGGAAACACCTTAACAAAGCTGAAAAATCAGTCTCAAAATGACCCCAAGTGGCAATTTTATCATAGCACAAAACACAATAATAGTAGAATTACAAAAATTCCATCAAAAAACACATAAAATTCACATTACTGGCATTCAATATAAAAAATAAGTTACACAAAGAAATATGAAAATATGAACCAAAAGTAGAATAAAAATTAATGAAAGAGATGAAAAATGATCCAAACGATAAAATTTGCAAAGAAAAAAATCATCAAAGGACCATTCCAGAGCCCTGTGCTTGATCCCTAGCACATCAAAAAAAATTATTCTAAATACTCTCTATATATCCAAGATGCCAAAAAAGTAAAATAGTAAAGATAACTTTAAACATGATGAGTAGAAAATATCAAAAAGCCTGAGTTGAACTTCAAGAGATGAAAAATACAACTGAAAATTTAAAATACACCAGATGGTATTAGTAGCATACCAGACACTGTAAATGAAAAGATCTTGGAGAAAAACCTATCTTTGCCAAGAAAATTATCCAAAATGAAGCAGAGAGAGAAACAGGGGAAAAAAGATTTTTTAAAAAGGAGAGAAAAACAGTAATGACCCTGTGACAATGGTAAGCAACACAACAAACATATAATTGGGGTCCCAGGGGAAAAAAGAGAGGGTGGAAAGGCTAATAAAAATTATTTGAATAAACGGTGACCAGAATTTTCTCAAATTTGACGAAAATTATAAGCCTACAAATACTGAAACTTGATAAATCTCAAGCAGGAGAAACACAAAGAAAATTAGGCTATGACACAATAAATGGCCAAAATCTAATGGTAAATATAAGTTTAACACACACACACACACACACACACACACACACACACACACAACAAAAACAGCTAGGGTGGGGGAGTACCTTAAATACAGAAAGACAAAACGAGACAGACAGCAGAATTCTCATCAGAAACTTGTGTACTGGAAACAGTGGACAGACAGCTCAAGGCACTGAGGGTAAGGGGCGTTTACCAAAAACTCACTGAAAACAGCTAAAAATAAAGACTCTTTAAAATCTACAAAAGCTAAGGTAAGATACCAGCAGACCTGCCCTGTAAAGCTGCATTGAGACCTCACAGTTCTTTAAAGAATGTTGAGAAATATTGAATGAAGTTCTCTGGATAGGAAAATGAGGCCAGGTAGAAATATGGATCTGAACCAAGAAATGAAGACCAATAGAAGTGGCAAATATGTGTTTTTATTTTTTTCAGTTTTAAATCCCCTTTTGAAATAATTTATTATCTTAAGAAAAAATAATAGTAACGCATTGTGAGGTTATAGTATATGTAGAAATAAAATATATGAAAAGCAGAGTATAAAGGAAGGGGGTGGAATGCAGCATACTGTTGGAACTCCTCACAGTATAAGTCAAGTCATATATTTTTGGCCAGTGGGATGGTGACAAGAATATTGCACTTTCTTGTATAACACTGAAAAGAGATCCATTCCAATCAAACAATAACAAATGAGCAAACAATGAAAATAAAATGAAATAAAAATTTCTTCTTAAAAGGCAGAAGCAGTAAAGGAAAACAGAAAAAGGAGGAAATTAATAGAAAACAAATAGCAAGGTTTTAGAACTAGACACAATCATATTGAAAATCTTATTGACTGTAAAGAGTTCAATTAAAAATCAGTGATTGCCAGTTTGCATAAAAGACCTAATTGTATGCTATCTAAAGAAACCAAATCCACTTTAAATGTACGGATTAAAAAGAGTAAGATAGAAACCCCCAAGGTGTCTCCAGTATCTCTCCCATAAAATGAAAACTCAATTTAGCTTTCAAGGCCTCTGGTATGGTCCAAATCTAAATTTAGATATATACCTACATAGGTCTTCATCAGCATTAAATGTTACATCCAAACCACAAGTCTTCCTTTCTATTTTATTAAAAAAAAGCAAAATTTCACAATCAAATAATGAGAGAATAACAATAGTTATTACACTATTTATCATTACTTTCAAAGTAGTTACTCAGAGTAAAGACATAAAAAAATTCTTCATAAAAGAACACATGAATAATAACACAAATCTTTCTTTTTAATGAGCTAACATAAACTAGTAGTATAAATTGAACTATATATATTGAAATGTTTTTGAAACAGTGGAATTTGTAGTTTGGGGAAGTATTTGACCTTCTCCCTATTTCTTATTTATCTCTTTTGTATTTCATTCTTTATTTGTGTTTCTCATATAAGAGAAACCCTGCAATATTTGAGTTTGTGTGTCTGACTTATTTCACTTAACACTGTATTCTCCAGTGTCATCCATTTACCTATGAATGTCTCAAGTTTACCTTTCTTCATGGCAACACAGAGAATATACAAAGAATTCAAAAAACAGACCCCCTCAAAAAATAAAAAACCAATCGAAACATGGGCAACCAAAATGAATAGACACTTCTCAGAAGAAGTACAAATGGCCAATAAACACATGAAAAAAAATCCATCATTCCTGGCCATTGGGGAAATGCAAATTAAAACTACACTGAAATACTATCTCACCCCAGAAAGAGTGGCTATCTTCAAAAAAAAATCTAATAATAACAAACGCTGGAGAGGATGTGGGGGAAAAGTAACTCTACTACATTGTTGGTGGGAATGAAAACTAGTATAACCACTATGGAAATCAATGTGGAGATTCCTCAAAAAGCCAAAAACAGAAATGCCATTTGACCCAGCTATTCTCCTTCTAGGTATCTTCCATAAAGAGTTAAAATCATCATATTACAGGAATACACACAAACTCATGTTAACAGTATGTATGTCCATCAACAGATGAAAGGATAAGAAAAATGGTATTTATACAAGTCTCCCTTGTTCAGCATTTTTCATCTTGTTTTCCTCTCAAGGCCTTTGTGAAATGCCCTTCCTTCATTTTCACCACTTGCTGTTGCTGCTGCTGTTATTATTAATATTGCTATTATTTGTATCGATCCTTGTTATGTGCTAGTTTGAGTCTCCAAAACTCACATGTTCCAACTTATATCAAGTTTGCAACTACTTTTTGAGTTGATTTTTTTGTTGTTGTTGTTTTGGTTTTTGAGGGTTTTTTGTTTGTTTGATTGATTTGTTTTTTGTTTTTGTTTGTTTGTTTGTTTGTTTTTTGGTGCTGGGGATCAAACTCAGGCCCTTGTGCTTGCAAGGCAAGCACTTTAACCACCGAGCTGATTACTGCTATTATATCATTTTACAAATAAGAAAACTGAGACACAAAATAGTCACAAAACTTGCCCAGGACAAGTGTTATCATCAGGAATCAAATACAGTGTGTCTTCAAAGGACACATATTCCTATTTTTTCTTTCTTGGGTTTCTCGGGTTCCTTGGGACATCTCATGTCTTGTTACAGCTGAAGGAGTCCCTAGAGACCATTAATTACCTTAGATTAAAAATAAGAAGAAAAAAACTCAGAAAATTTAACTTATGTGATAAACATCACAGCTGGTAATGGGAAATCAGAGTTGTCAACACTTAATAAACATTTACTCAATCAAATTGCTTTCAAATCGAACATCCACAGAAGCCCATTAACAAACTTACTGCCTGTTTAAGTGGCTTTGCTCACCAGGCCGTGGTAGGTTGATTGTGTTATGCCTCATGTTCTTTGACTTCCAGTTGATATCATGAAATTGACCACGGTGGGAGGGTTCGCAGCATGGAAATTGACCCATCTTATAAATCTGTTTTACAAGAGCTAGTTTTTAAGTATATATCAGCACATCACTACTCTCCACTCTTCCATCACCATCACCTCTCCATTCTTCCAAACAAAAGAAATGGGAAACCCAAACAGAGTAAATAAATGAGCAATCTGAAACAATTCTATGGAAATCACTGTTGAGCCTGCAGGAAAAATACTAGTGCTCAGAGAACTGGAAGTGAATAAAGTGATATGAACTAGGCTCATGGGACAGCTCTCCTATGAGCTGGAAGAAAGAATGGCCTCCACAAAATGTGTGTCTTTCTTGTACAGACTCAGAAGTCTGAACAAAATGGCCATAACTTCGCCATTTGCCTCCTTTTCTCACTTACATTACATTAAAAAAAAAAAAGCAGCAATAACAAGTGTGTTATTTTTCTGGCACAAAACCAGACAAAATTCTATGAGCTTCATTTGTTTTCTACTACAAATGTGGGTAACAGTTACCTTCTGGAGTTCATATAGAAATCAAAACAAATGTGTAAAGCAAAACTAGGCTTCAGTAAATGATGTGTTATTATTATTGGTATTGTTATCCTCACATGCCAACCCCAACATGTCCAGGAACAAATGTGTGTTTTCATAAAAGTGAATTCTTTAAGGAACTCAAATCAGCACCACAGCTAGCTTGGTCGGAGTTACTAAATACAAAAATATGAGCTTGCCAAGCTGCTGTAAAACTGAAAAGCGCCTCGCTCACCCTCACCTCCCTCTGCTGTTTTCACACCTTCTGGCTGGAGGACCTGTTGTTCCTACCCAATGAGGCAGCCCAGACAGGATCTCTAGTTTGCATTAGTGACCATGTGTCAGTGCTGTTCTCGCAAAGTGGATTTTACCCAACTCTGTGCCACCCAGAAGAGCACCGTTTGCAAGTATATTGAAAGCTCCTTCATTCTGAGATGCTGGCATACAGCGCTTTCCCAACAGGCATTGGATCTCCTCCCTTCAGAGGTGAACCAGCATGTGATTTTCTCCGCCTTTGTGATGCTTGATTAATGAGCTGGGGCAAAAGCAGGCCCACGAGCAGCCTGCACAGCTTGAAATGACATGGGTAATTTAAAACCTCAGACCGGAAAATCTGCCGTGCAGTTTCACACTGCAGTGGGGTCTCTGAGAGACGACTTTTCTTATTGGCAAGACCAGAATCCATAGCCAGTTGCAAGCGGTCACAGGGTGCAGGAAGGTTGGGGAAGCAAACACAACTCACATGTTTTTCATGCAGTGGGATGAAAAGCATGAAATGAAAGCATGGGTTGGAGCCCACATGCTCTAGCCCTGACCTGGCACAGACATTGTGTTCAATGCTGCATTTGTTACTTATTGATGGTACATGACCTTGAGCAATTCATTTTACATCTCTGAGTATTGGTTTTATCACCTTAAAAATCAATTTTTCTGAGGGACAAATGAAATAATACACACAGAACACCTAGCACTGTGCATGACATATTCGTTTCTTGCTCACAGGAAATAAACACAGAAGTAAGAAGGTGAGAAGTAAAAAAAAAAAAAAGAAAAGAAAAAAGAAAGAAAGAAAGTGAGAAGTTCCTGAAAGATTTGCCTAGTCCATGCAAGAACCTAGAACTGCTAATCTTGATCCATCATCCAATATCCTTTATGCCAATATATTTGGTCATGACTTGGTAAGTGATAGAAAATGTCCTTCTACGAGAAGGTGTGTCAGTTATCTTATTGTTACTTTCAGATACCTCATAAACATCAATAATAACCACCATGATATCAATGTTAAAATATGGAAGCCATCACTTCTTCCAAGCCAACCTGCACATTCATAATCGCATTTACCTGGACAGTATTAAAGATGGTCATTGCCACCTCTAATATTCTTACAAAGAAGAGGAAGTTCAAAAGAATATCTTGTCATAGACATATAGATTATAAGATTTTAGATGCAAGTTCATGGCTATGAAACTTCAAAGATACGAAGATATCCTTAAAATTGGGGTCCAGACATGCATAATTTTGAAATGTCACTGGAGTATAGAGACAAGCTAAATGAGCATGAAGACCCCAAACATTCAAAGATCGTGCCAGTTAGGACAATGGCGAATGGCACCGTAGGCTCTGTATCCACATCAGTCACACGACTTGCTGCTCAGTTATAGTCAGTTGTTAATGGACAAATGTTGAGGACAAGACACCAACACAGAGATGAGGACACAGAGTTGAATGACAAACAGTCTCTCCCCTCAAGGAACTTACAGTCTAGCAGAGGAGGAAACCAACTTCACAAATACTATCATCACAGAAGGCACTAGGGCTTCTAGGGAGGAGGACAGAAAGGGCAAGACTGACTCAGAGCAGGGCCGCATTCCTTCAGCAAGAGGCAGGGCTGGCCCAAGGCAGAAGTGAATTTAAAGCTTAAAGTCACTAAAAGATAGTACGAAACCAGGAACAAACTTTGCACTTCAAGGAATATCTGTGTGAGCTAAGAGCTCAAAGTCGGTGAAAACAACAGAATGGATGGAGCAAAAAGCAATGTCTCAGTGTCACTAATTTTCACCACGACCTTAATAAAATGCTGATTTCCATGAAGCAAGACTGTGAATGTTCCAGTTAGCCACAGTGTTGGAATGCAGGCTTTGACCCAGAAGACGGTGGGAATCTTGGTGCAGAGATGCTCTGTAATGAAATTCCATACATGTTGCAAATTCCAATGTGTAAGTTCCCCCAACTTATTCAGAGTTTGACCCACTTTATAAGTATAAATTAATACTGATAAAGCTTACCTGGGGAGGAGAAAAAGGAATGACATTTAAGGTGGAGGAACCGCTTGAAAAAATGCAAAGGGGTGCAGCCTGGAGTGCATGTAAAGAATACGGGTCAGCTGAGTTTGGCAGACTGCAGGATGAGGAATGAGGGATATAAATAGATATTCTATTCTCCAACATTTACTTTAGCATTTGCTAATGTACTCAGTAGATGGCCTAAGCTACCTTCTACCATACAGTGTAAGTGGAGTGGTTAAGGCACCAACTGTGAATCTAATAGATCTTTGAATATCAGATTCATCACTTCCCAAGTATATGACCTCAAGGAAATTACTTAACCTTAACCTCTCTGATCTACCTTTTTCTCACGAGCAACATGCGGATAAAAAAATGAGCGCTAACTCATAGGGTTTACACAGTGTGCCATATGAAAATCTTATCACAGCCCAGAGTTAGACTTCAATAATCATTAGCTGAGTTGATATTATTATGATCATTATTATCCTAACAAAAAATGTCATGGTGGTAAGAATTGCACTACAATCCAGAGGTGTGGTCTCTGAAGTCAAACCCAGGTTTGAATCCTGGCTCTACCACCTACCAGGTATGTGATATTCAAGGGATCATTTCACCTTTCTGAGCCTTAGTTTTCTCATTTGTCAAAGAGGGATAATAACACATAACTGATATGTCTGTTGTAAGAAATAAGTGAACTTATATATGAAAAGTCCATGCATACTATCTGTACTGATAAAATACAAGATGCACCAAACATCCTTTTGGAAAATGTAACCTTCTGAGATAGTCAGAGGCCACCATAGGGGGGAAGGGTAGGTGTGGTCCTGAGGCCATATCTCAGGACCTCAGATCTATTAAAAGCATTATATGTGTTCATTACTAACCCTTCACTTTCCCAAACCTTTCAATCTCCAGAACCAATTCCATCATTAAAGCCAGGATGCCTTTGTCAATAGTATCTCTAAGACTAAACTGCAAGAGCAAATCAACACAGAGGGACAGAGGACAAACAAACCCCCACTCCTTAACCTCTTACTTATTGAAAGCATATTTGTGTTTGCTTCCAACATCATCATCATCTACAACCCACACATTCTCCTAGCAACTACAGTGACCCATTCATATCCCAAGGCCAAGATGTTTGCGCAAGACTGAGGGATGCATGAAAAGGCCGGAACAGCTCCTGGGATACTCTGGCTGCCTGTGCCTAGATGCCAAGATGTTTGCAAAAGAAAGGAAAACACCTGGAGAAGCTCTGTGTTCCATGAAAAATACAGACTCTAGACCATCCCAGTAATCTCTGAACATAAATGAAAAGTTGGTCCTTTTCTTTCTCAACAGTTCAACCCGATTTTCTCCGTCAGTGCCAGGGCCTCTTTGCCTCTCTTCCTCAAGGTGAAGCTCCTCTTCACTTTCTCTTCCTTCTCAATTAAAACTTGTTGTCTATGAGTTCATGCTTTTCGCCTCAGTTTTAATTATTATTACCACTAGGAAAAAAGTTCCCTTGCCTCCTGTATCATTTTTATTCTGCCTTCTTCCTAAATCACACACACACACACACACACACACACACACACACACACACACACATGTTATCTAGGAGAAGTCACAGCTCCATAGCTCAAGTGAAGGTTATCACCAGCACAGAGAGAGGGTGAGGGGAGGAGAGAAAGAGGAAGAGAAGAGAGGAGGGGAGAGAGGGGAGGGGAGGAGAGGAGAGGAAACAGGCAAGAGGGAAGAGGGACGAAAGAAGAGAAAAGAGGAAGAGGATGAATGAGTGAATGCAGGAATGCACAGATGGATGGGTGGGTGGGGTGGGTGGAAAAATGGGTAGATAGATGGACTGACAGATGGACAGAGAGGTGGGTGAATAGATGGGTAGATGGATAATAGAGGAACAAATGAACACACATGCCAATTGCATGTGACTATTTAGCCTCTTGCACTGGAAAGTGTCTCTTTTGAGAAGAAGCTGTCACAAATCTGGTTTATTTATCCTCTTATTCCCTATGTCTCTCTTAACTGTCTTTTGATATGAAAACTAAGAGGTGCCTGGTGCCATTCTGGAAATGTCAAGGGATTTCCTTGTTTGTGTAAAAATTTCCATTTCCTCACCAATCACATCCATACATCTGCAAAGCTGTTCACAAGAACAACCACATCGAAATCCCCTCAGCTCCAAGGGACTGAGAGGTGCTCGGCAATTACAGCATGTGGGGGGTGACTCACGGATCGCATGAGGCCAAAGGTTCCAGAGAACCTCTGGCTGAGAAGAGGGACCGGACGGGGCAAGCGCTCCCGGGCTGCTCAGAGCGGCGTGCCGCCAGCTCCAGCGCCTCACAGCAGGGTCGGGGCATTGAGAAGGGCGGCACAGTGAAACCGCGGCGCCACGCTCCACAAAGCTGCTGCGCACTGGTCACAGCGGTTCACACTAATGAGATGACCACTGTAGCTCCTGACAAACCCCTGCGCCCGGTGTGAAAAGCCCGGCATCAGGGTGCTTAGCAGGGGAATGCCACTCTATACACATTGCACGAATAGAACACAAAGAAGTACGAGACAAACCCAAAATGCAGAGAAGACTCTGCAGACAACCTAATAAAACTCAACTGAACTGAACACAGAAATGCTGGCTGAATCTGAGCCTTCCCCGACCTGGGTGACTGGTGAGAGGTGGGTGATCGGCCTGTTCTCACTCAGTCTCTCCCCAGTCCCTCCAATGTCAGTCCATCTGTCTCTGTCTCTGTTTCGTCCCTCTCCCCTCTCTCTCCTCTCTCTCTCTCTCTCTCCTCTCTCTCTCTCTCTCCTCTCTCTCCTCTCTCTCTCTCTCTCTCTCTCTCTCTCTCTTTCTCACACACACACACACATACACACACACAGCTATGAAGCTCAGGCAGCTACTCTTAATTTTTGCAACAGGGCACTAGTGTCTCCTTGCCTTTTCTTGGGTTTCTCCATTAACCTGTAATCAGGGTGTCTCAATTTCAAGTTCTGGCTGCTAGCTTAATGGTTCAGGGCAATGCCAGCTGCCAGCATACACAGACCCCCTTCCCTACGCTCCCTCCATCCTCAAGTGATGGGAACAGACACCGTGATCTGCAGGTACAGGACCTGGGAAGCTGCACACCTCAATCCTGTGTACAGGCAGGCGCAAGAAGGCTCACCGCATGGCAGCAACCCACACACACACCCCTTGCTCTGAGTCGCTTCCCTTCTCAGACACAGACAGCACAGCTGAGCACCAGGCACTGCCACAGGCCTTGTCACCCCAGGAGCCGACCTTCATCTAGGTCCCGTGCAGCCCTCAGCTCGGCCACCCCCTGGTCAGCAGTGAAGGACACAGACTCTCAGAGGCTTCGTGGGCTCCCCAGACCCTGCTCCACTGCCTGCTCCAGCACTCGCCCTTGACCCCCTGGCCCTGTTTCTGAGCAGGACTGACCTTCTGGAACCTCCGGAGGTCCCTCTCTGACCTCCGCCTGTCTTCATTCCCACTCCGTTGGCCTGCCATGCACAGTAAGTGGTGGGAAATGTCCACTGACTTAAGAGAATCCCCAAACCTGCAGTGCTGAGAAAAGTGATGGCCGATCATAAATGCATCATTTGAGAAAGAAACATACTGGCGTGTGTTTTATCATCTGACTCAGCCACACAGGGTACTAGTTGAGGGTCTTCACAGAGTTTTTAAATCAGTTTTCCATTTTTTTTCTAAACAAAATGGCTCTCATCTTCAGGATGACACAAAACAGTTTAATTTCCTTTGAAAAGCAGACCTTAAAGTGAGCAGCGTCCCAGAACACAGGTGAGAAAAGAGGTTCAGACAAGTACACTGACTTCTCGGAGGTCACGCCACGAAGAAGCAAGAGAGCGCGTGTTGAAAACCAAGGTCTGTCACACTCTCTGAGCCACACAACCCTACACCACAGAGTGCTCTTTCACAGACAATCACAAACACGCAACCTAACCACCTCACACTGATGCCAAATTAGGGGAGACTTGAAACAGAGTCTTTAATCTTGGGTGGCCTGCAGCAGTTCGAACACCCTGGCTTCTTGAGGGCTCTCCCCCATAGCAGACCTTGACTTGCTTTCATTTCCATTCCTTCTACAGCAGGCGACTTGAAGTTGGGGTGGAAGAATCTAACAGGCTGCAGAGGCTCCTGTGAGAACTGCTGGAAGGGGACCAGCACGGGTAGAGACCCGGGCATGCTGTGGAGGGCTCAACCCTTTCCACCCTTTTACACCCTGGCACCTCCCCTTCCTCAAGGACTCCTTGTCTGCCCTCTTGGGTTGCCTTCCCTGGTGTTACCCAGTGTAAGGCGTGGCTGTCCTCTGGGCTGAGTGCCTGGGGCTCAGCACTGCCTGGGTGCTGGACAGTCTCTCCCTAGCTAGATTCAAGCTCTTTGAGACAAGAATTGCATCACCCTCCCTCCTGCTCCTGTGCTAAATTCCACGACATTGCCCAGCACCTCAAAGCACAGATTAGGAAAGGACTAATAAGATATTAATTAATAACTTCTTAACTCAAGATCCTGAACCAGTCTTTGGGCGCCTTGCTAGGAGAACTTACGCTTTATTGATATCTGTAGAATGCACTAGCCTACATGTTTGGGGAATGAGTGACGACTCAGTCCCGAGCCCATTCTAGTAGCCTGAATCTGAGTGCTCACATGCCTGACCTCTGTCTTTTACTGACCCGCCGTGGCAGGGCAGGTCTAGAATCCTTGCTCTGGCAATGCTTTTTGCATTTGCACATCTCTCAGATACTTAGTAAATATCTGTTCATTCAATTGCTAGTGAAAATCATGAAAATAAAGGTTTGGTGCACACAATAGAATCTAATTATTTTTCAAATGTTCACATCAGTAGATATAATCTCTATTCATGTAGAAGACAAATCTAAATTTTCTAAAAGTTTAGTGATGATTTTGAGGAATATGAATTTGTTGCTCTGCATTTTTTAAATATGTGTAAATGAGTATGCAGTTTTGTTCAACAGAGTATATGCTATGGGACAGAGCCCTCAAAAATTTCTGCAGACAGCCTTAGACATGACTACAGTGCAAGTTTGTGAAAGGATCTGGCCCTGGGGCCAAAGCCCAGCTCTATGGCTTTCCAGAGGTGTTCTTGGCCTTCTGGTTCCAGTATCATATCCCATATATGGGTCCTTGTGATGAGAAGAAAACGTCCCTCCAGGGCCCCTCTATTGAGTCAGTGAGGCAGGTGGGCAGCCTTGTGGATCACTCAGCACTAAGCCCCCAGTACAATTCTGGTGGTGACAAAAGAAAGCAAATTCTGTCAGCATGCACACCCTGTGACTTTGGTGGCTTAGCCCAGTGAAACGACTGAGTAACAGAACTTACGGGTTTTCAGAGTCCTGTGGTGTTGAGGGGGGTTAGGGGAAGAAGCACCTTCACTTAGCACTGAAGATGGCTCTTCTGTTCCCTCACCCAGACCTCCCATATTTATCATTCTCTTCATGTAAATCAAAGAAGCCACACAATATGCTGTATATATTTGTACAACCAAGAGTAATCATATACATGTTAACTGGCTAGGTGGTACTTATTCACATTTAATAAGCCAACCGCAACATGTTTAAGAAACTAGGTATACATTTTTTTAAATCACCAATGCATACTGCCTCCTCTGTGACACTGCCTCCACAGTCCTCTGTCCTTGGAGTCAGGTTAGGATGTTTGAGTAGCAACACCAATAGCAACATTTCCACCACGCTTTCAGGACACCAGAAGGGAAAGGGAATCATGGAGACTAGAAAATGTCAGTGAACGCTGACCCTAAATCAGTGCTGACAGCTGGCAGGCAGCAGAAAGCACAGCTGGGCATGGGATTGAGAGTGAGTGCAGGGAAGCCCACATGCTCAGATACCAGCAAGGTATTGCAGCAGAAATGTATTGATCTCTAAACGTGCTTTTTCTTTAAAAGCTTGTCCTATGAGAAAGAGTCAAAGAAACCTAGGCTTTTTCATGTGGAGCTTGACAGGCTTCATTGGTCCAGAAGAGGCCCCAGAGAGAAACTTCAGGACGGAGGGCTGGAACATGAAGGACGGGGGCTCTCAGGAAGCCTCGGGGTCCCACCTTAGAGCTGTGCAGGCAGGAAGAAGCACAGAGCACAGATCTGCCTCTTGTCTTCTCACAGCCACTGCTCCACACAGTGCAGCCAGCATAAGCAGCCAAACACAAGGCAAAGACGCCCCTGAGCCCAGCTTCTCAGGCCCAAAGCTTCACTTCAAGCCACAAGCAGACCACAGAGTGAACTCAGGGCTCTAAATAGCTCTGAGCTAACTCCATCCCACCTCTGCTCTGCTCACAGCCACACGGGGCAATCTGAAGATTCAGGAGCGAGTGCTTCCTCCATACTAAGCAGATCACAGGTGGAAATGACTGCCAGGGTGGCCCTGACCAACAGATGAGCTCTGAGGTCTCTCACCCTGTATTCTCCCACCCTTTCCCAGCATCTACTACCACCTATATATCCCACGAAGCTCTGTCTTCCCTATCCTAGATGAGATCCTTGCCCTTCTGTCACCTCCCTGGATGCTCACTGTGTCCCCTGGAACTCACATTTCACAAGCAGCCATCTCCTGAAGTACCCATTGCAACTCCTGGCCTGAAATGAAATCCTGTGTCCCTGAAGACTGCTGCTGCCTGGATCCTTATCTCTGAGGCTCCTGTTGCTGAAGCCTCTGCAGTGGGTGCCACTTGGGGATCTTCTCTCCCCTGCAACTCCATGTGCCCTTCGATCTCTTCATCCCACCTATCTTCTTCCTGCTGACCTCCCTGGGAAGGGGACATCCTCTCTAGTCCAAATGCCACCCTTACCCTGTTAGGGTTAGGTTATCAGTTGCTCCCAGATCCCCGAACTCCTTCCATTTGTGATCCCTACTCTCCTCCACTGCTAGACAAATCTCTTTGTCACACTCTGGGCTTTGCAATAATACAAACTACTCAACAATCCACAGTGGCTTATTCCTAAGTTTACTCCCAGACCATAACCTCTACCTGCAGCTCATGAGTCCAACAAGCCACTGATTTGATATGTTACAGTATTTAACCCCTACTCAGCTGGATTCAGCTGGAAGCAAGAGCTGCTCTCCTCCATGTGAAAGGGGTAAAGGAGAGGGGCTGGGTGAGGGAAAAGGTTGGAATGTTGTTCATTTTGGGAAGTGCAGGGGAATCCCATCTAACAGAATGATCTTTTAAAATGCCAGTCAGACCCTCTTCGCCCTCCGCTTCATTCGATCCCTTCGGTGAACAGTGACTGAGCACTCCTGATGTGGTAGGCAGCCTCCTAAAGGTTGAGACTCGGCAGAGAAAGGAACAGATGCAAGCCCTGCCCTTGTTCAGCTTAGGTGTTAGCAGGATCTAAAGTACAAAGCATCGTGTGTTTGCTGTGTGCACTGCATGCTGAGAGAAGTGACGAGTGGAAGGAGGATTCTGATGACGGAGCTGCAGTGCTGCAGTGTAGTTAGGGAAGGCAGCACTGGACCATGCAGAGCAGGGGAAGAATACTCAAGGTGGAGGAAGCAGCACCCCAGCGTCTCCGGGGACCATGCTGGAGAAACAGGAAGGTGTCCAGAGCAGCTAGAATGAAGGAGGGGGGGAGGGCAGGAGGTGGGCCACCAAATCAGGTAGGGCCATGGGGGTCATCTCGAGGACTTGAGCTTGTGTTGTGAGTCACTCTTTGGAAGGCTTTAAGGAAAGAGCTAATATTGCTGGCTTAGGTTTCAGAAGGACCTCTGGCTGCTGTCAGGACAAGGGCGGCCAGAGAGCAGACTAGGTGGAGACAGTGCCGGGTAACCAGGTGAGAGAGGGAAGCAGCTTAGACTGAGGTGGCTGCAGTGGAGACGAGGAGTGTGGCTGGATTCCGGGTGTCTTATGAACGTAAGTCAAGCCCATTTCATAAAAGATTGAAAAAAATAAGTAAGTGTCAAAAGAGCAGAAATGGTGTCAAGAATGACTCTGAGTTCAGTCTTGCGTGGAAGCCCATAATTCTCCATGGCAGGTTGCCCGTGTCATGCAATCGAAGATCCTGGTTGGACCACTGGGGCCGTGTGTAATCTGGCACCAGCTCAACTTGCCAGAAGTGACAGGAGCATTTTCTGAAATAAGCTGTTCCTGCCCAGGAGTCTCTGCCTGCCCTTCCTTCTTCAGCTTCTCTCCTCCCACCACACTTGGCTCTCTTTAATTAACCTTCAGGCCTCCTCAGCAATGTCACTTCCTCACAGAAGCCTTTCCTGAGCCCTCAGCCTAAATTAAGAGTCTGCTGCCAGGTTTTCTATGGTCAACTGCATTTTATATCCTAGTGCACATTTCAAACAGAATAATCTACTTGGAGAAAGGGAATTTGGGTTTAATGATTCTTCTCCCACTGGACCCATGTTCCATGAGACCAGGGTTCTGTTTGGGTCATATACAAGGAATGCAGCCTCCTGCACTAAACTGGCCACACAGTGGATACTGATACATACTGTTGTATTTCTGGATAAATGAATGAGGATGCTCAAAGTGTTTCAATCCAAACCATCCATTTATAAGCAAGCTTTCCCTCAGCCCCACTCTGATCCAGCTAGAGTGGTGAGCTGGGGAAATAGTAAGCGATGGGAGATGGCTTGCAGTATATTAGGAGGTGATCACGGTAAATGGTGGAACAAATGGAAGCTGGGCAAGATCCTGACCCAGGACAAGCCATCAGAATGTTCCCAGAAATGAGTAGGCTCTGAGAAGTGAGAGAAAGCCCAAAGAACAATGTGGGTGTAAAGCTTGCTCCCCGCAGAAGCAGGGGCAGGGGTAGAGGCTGGAGGTAACAGAACCCACCGAATTCTGAGAAGTTCTGGACGGATGGGGTGGATGGGAGGCTGACTGCAAATCACCTCCAGAGTCACAATGGAAATGCCTGGGGATTTAGCTCAGTGGTCAGAGTGCCTGACTCGTAAGCACAAGGCCCTGACTTCAATCCCCACCAACAAAAAAAAAAAAAAAAAAAAAAGAGAGAGAGAGAGAGAGAGAGAAGTGCAGGGCTCTGAATTCACCCACCAAACTGGGTGGATATGGCATGTGAGGACATTGATACTAACAGGAAGCTCTATCTAAAGTCTCTCACTGCCCCCCAAGCAACCCAATCATCCAGCTACCACACCTGACATCCCAAAATAAGGAGGGAAGGGATCCCAACTTCTGACTCTGTGTTTCCTGAATCCTTCCAGTGCAAACTAGATTCTGCCTTGCAATAGTTCCCATACCATCATGCACAACCACTGCAGCCTCAGTTTCTCCACTCTAGAATGTGGACATGATAGAATTTGCCTTGGTTTCTTTTATGCAGATTAAATGTGATCGTATGAACAACAGAGCACTTGGCAGATAGCAAGAGTCCATCGTGTTCATTACAATGACATTGAAATAATATGCTGGCTTCTATCATGAGGCATTTAGCAGCTCAGGGAAAAAGTTTTGTGTTCACCACTTCTGGGCCCCTCATATACATAGGTTTTGATTATAGCTTCATCAGTGAAATGAACAAAGGGAAGATTGAGTAGGGCAGGAATGAAGGCAAGTCTGTGGTAGAACTGTGTCTTCTCCACAAGAAGCTCGGTGCTTCTCCAGGGATGATGAATATTGCAAAACAGCATGGGACCACGTCCAACTCCAGCAAGACCATAGCTGAGACGGTTTCTAGACAGAGGAGTGCAAACAGAGCTCAGCACTTCAGAACACAGAGCACCACTTCCTGTGGGATCAACAATCCATAAACCCACAACTGGCTCAAAGGAAGATAAGGAGAGAGAAGACAATGCTTGTAGGAAGCCTGGAGTCCTTGGCCCCAACATGGGCACCTACAACACTGAGGTTGCAAAATACTGCAGAATCTCTGCATGAAGATCATGCCCGGGAACCCAGGCTGCAGACACATCACGAGAAAGGAGTAGGCAAGAAGAAAGAAAACCAAAGGTGCTGAATTAGGACCACACCCCACTGAAAGAGACAGGCCACTGCTTTATAATTTTAACAGTACTCTCACAGTCCTCTGAGATTCTTATTTTCAAGTTTTCAGGTGATGAGATGAGCAGTCCACAGTCACCCCCATCCACTTTGCTTGTGATTACCAGGCGTGGCAAGTCAAGGTGGAGTCAGAAACACCACTTCCAGGAAAATCAAAGACTGGTATGACTCTACCTGAGAAGGTCCTCCAGTCTGATCAAATAACATGTAGCCAAGGTGTTCCTCAGACTAGTGGTGTTTCTTTGCATTGATCGTCAGTTTGTGTCCCTTGGTTCCCCTGTTTACAAAATTACAATAGAATTATATCCCTGATGTCATGAGGTTAAGAATTAAATGAGATAAATGTAAAGCCCATAGCAGTACCAGGCTTATGGTGAGGTCTCAGCAAATGTTAGTTAAGATGTTGTTACTCTCTTCAGTTACATTCCAATGGCTCAAATATGTGCAACAATGTGCTCACAGTCCAAGAATAGCCCTGAGGTTGTCTCTTAATGAAATGTCAACCACACTAGCTACATACTTTCCTCTTATATATCACACTTTTCTGTAAGATTCAATATGAGAAAAGAAAGTAGAATGCTCTTAAGTGAAATAACTCAGACACACATGTTTAAATATCACATTGCTTCTCTGGTGTGAGAAACCCAAAGTGTAAATAATACTCAAAATGTAAAACAGATATTAAGAAAGGGGAAGAAAATGTTCAAATGGGAAAGGGAACAAGAGAGGGTAGAGGGGAAAAGGAAGGGAAGAGAAAAAAGAAAATAGAAGGAAAAAATAGAAACAAAGTTTCATAAATAAGGAGGGAAAGTGGCTCCCACTTTCAACGTGATAAACTTCCCCTGTAGTACTGCTTTCATTGTATCCCCTACGTTTCCGTATGTTGCATTGTCATTATCATTTAACTGTATAAATTGCTTAATTTCTTCTTTCATTTCTTCTGTGACCCAGCTGTTATTCGGAAGAACATTACTTAGTTTCCATGTGTTTATGTGGTTTTTTTGGTTTTTGTTGCCACCGAATTCTAGTTTCATTGCACTATGGTCCGATAGTATGCATGGGATAATTTCAATTCCCTTACATTTACTTAAGTATCCTTTATGAGCTAGTATGTGGTCTATTTTGGAAAACGACCTGTGTGCAGCTGAGAAGAATGTTTATTCTGCTGTTGTAGGGTGGAACACTCTGTAGACATCTGCTAAGTCCATTTGTTCACAGAGTTGATTCAGTTCTGATAGGAGGGGAAGAGGAGTTGAAGGACAGGAAGGAGAACCGGGGAAAAAGAAGAATCAAGATATATTATGTACCAGTATAAATTCCCAATGATGAATGTGATCATTACGTATATCTAAAACATACCAATAAAATTAACTTTAGAAAAGTAGAATTTTAAAAACAACAATGCTTGGAGGCTCCAACCTAAACCTTGACCACCTCCTTTGGGTGGAATGGGTAGCTTTCCTGGATGTCCCCATCCTGAGCCCACTTTCTCCAGAATGAGAACATCTCTGCTCACAGTGGCCCTGTCCATCGAAGCCAATTTCATTAGAGCACATCTCCTGATATGAGTATAAAAACCTACCTTCCTACCATTCCCAGAGTCTCTGATCTGGTCTTCAGAAAAATTGAGAGCAACTCTGTTTTTTCTGGGAGACTATTTCTGATGACAAAAAGGTACTGGAAGCTCTAGGTCTTCTCTCCCAACCCCTGTAGGGCGCAGTTGGGATAAAGTCTGTCAGGCTTAGCGATCTCAGGTTTGTCAACACACTTCCCTGGTTCCCGACCTTGAATAAGAAGGAACGGCAGAGCCCTTGATACCCAACAAAGCACAGAGGAGCGGGCCATGCACAGGGCTGCCCAGACAGCAGCACCAGGCGGTGGGAGCCAAGGTCCACAGGTGTGCATTCTCATACTCACAGTACACCTGCAAAGTAGCTGAAGCAAGAACACAAGATAGGGCTGGGGATTTAGCTTAGTGGTTAGAGTGCTTGTCCTGCAAGCACAAGGCCCTGAGTTCGAGCCCCAGCACCAAAAAAAAAAAAAAAAAAAAAAAAAAAAAAGCAGCATAAGATATACCTCTAAGCATTCTTCTGAGAGAGGCTGAGCGTGGAAATGAGAAAGACCAGGATGAAAACCCTGGACCCTCGAGAGGAGCCTGCAGGACTGGTGGAAGTTAATTTGCTTTACTCTTAGTTGAAGGCTTTTTGCTCATGTGTAAAATGGAAAGATAAAATCTGCTTCTCAAGGATAATTAAATGAAATGATGTAGATAAAATGTCTTTATCTGGTTCTTTATTTCCTTACTCTTATTTATTTTTTTTTTAAATTCCCCACCATTTGACCTAAAGCCGGTCATATACGCACTATGAAAAAAAGACTGGATAGATGACTACGAATGAATGAATGAATGAACACATATTTATGTGGGTAAATGAACAATCTCTCCATAGAGCCAGTTCAGTGGCTCACACAGGCATTTCTTCTTCGAGCCAAGAGGAGCAAAACAGAGCCAGAAATGCAAAACATGTACAAGGAAATATGAGCTTTGCACCAAATCTCCTAACTCTCCCTTCACTTACGTCAACATCCACTTGTCCTGATTATTCAAAAGAAGGCAGCTGAGCAACAAAAAACACAGTAACCTGCCATTCCAGCCCTCTCATCAAATCCAACTCAGTGCAGTCTTACAAAGCAATCCTTTTGATGGGTGAGAGGGATGCAGCGTGGGGAAGATGGCTACTCTCTGCAAGACCATCTTTGGGACGTTTGTATCAGGAGTTCTCAAGGAGTTTTCTACACACATGCAGACATACACACACACACATACACACGCCCACATCTGTGATACAGTAAGATGGAAAATACTGCTGCAGGAAAAATCCAAAGACAGGGACTGTATCTGAGGGTCCAATTCTACCAAATATACTTTGGGATATTTTGGGTGGAAGAGAAAAAGCCTTGATTAAGAAGCAGGAAATCAAAGACCCTGAGAGGATTGCTCCAGCACCCAACTATCTGTCTGTTGAAGGCAAAGTTTGCTTTTACTGCACCCAGCTTTCTTTTTCATGCATAAAGGAAATTAAACAGTGTGGTACACAACCTTTTCCAAAGCCCATATATTGCCATACTCATCCATTTTCAACCTTGTGGTGCCCATGCTTCATGGGTTAACATCCCCAAACCAAACTGTGACTCCGCATTCTCATTAGACAAACAAATTGTTCTGTCTAGACTATGCTTAACCTCCTGAGACCAAATTTAAGATCCCTTCTGATCCTCAAACCCTTCCTTTCTCTATAACACCAGACCCAGGGAATGCTCCCTCCTACGGCTTTCACTAGGTTTTATGACTTCATTCTGCTTCTCCTTTCTCCTCCCCTGAAATTCTAACTGCTCAAACTCTTTTGCCACCTTCAAATGTACTTACATTGTGAATTTCCTCTTTTGAGTCTGGCCTCACCAACACAATTAAAAAATGCTGATAATACTTGCTTCTGAGACACACAGCTATGAAGTCAAACCTTGACTCTTGAATGGGGTGAGAGATGATTTGGGGCTTTAGTAATACTTGTTCATAAAATGAAAATAATACCATACAGCTCAGAGAGCTAGCAACAGCCTCCAGTGAATAGGTATAGTAAGGTGCTTGCAGATGGCCCCATCACAAAGTCTTTGCAGGTGTCATGTAATCAAGTGATTTCAGCCACGCCAAGTTATGCTCCTTGCTGAAGAATCCCAGCCCCAGCGCCAGCTGGCCTCAGGACCCAGATTCCCCACTGACTCCAGACCCCTGGACTCACCTCAATTCCTCTGCCACTGACCCTCCTCTCCCTCAGTGGTATCAACTAACTCACCCAAGGGAGCAGCTGACCATCCCTGTGACTCCACCTTTCCCCACAACAAAGTGTAAAACCACCAGGTCACCTGATCCTTTTGCCTCAGTGTTTCCCAACTCTTTTCCCTCTGAGTTATCACCATCACCTCCATCACCTTCCCCACCCTACTGCTATCTTCTCTGCCTCCAAAGTGATGTTTCTGTAGGACACATAACCAAGCCACTCTCTTGCTTATGTTATTTTGTAGCCCTCATTCATGTGCAAGATGCAATCCTAGCTCAGGAAAAGGACATGCATGTACTTCATGATCAATCTCCCTGCAGTTTGGCGGGCCCACCCTCCTTGCTCTCAGTCTGTCATGGAGGGACCATGGTGGGCTTAACCCGTCTTGGCCAGTACTGCAAGCCGTGGGTCTCAGTTTTACTAGGTTCCCTACAAGTATCCTCTAATACCCTGCAAAACAAATGAAGAAATTAAGATCAGAGAAGGTTAGTAACTTGCCCATGAACACCCACTAGTAATAGAAGAAATGGAACTAGAGCCAAGATTGGAAGCCCTTACATTTCTGTGCCTTCCCATTACACAATCTTCATGGCCATATCCCTTTTACTCTCCCTAAGAGATCCCTGCAAGAATTACAGCACCTTTCTTTAGAGCAGAAACTAAAAGGAACGCGCTCTCCAGGGTCCCCTGCTCTGCCTTTGATTCCACCAGCAGGTGATTAGGTCCTGTGGGCGGCCCTGAATTTGCCAGAGGCATTTACATCTCTTTCAGGCACCACGTGGCACCTGGAGAGGTCTTTTCCTCATACGCCTGCTGAGCATGTCCTCAGCCGAGGGTTAAAGAGGATAAAAGGCTCAAAGCAGCAAGCTCAGGAAATCACAGATTAAAAGGCAAATGAAGTAAAAATGGCACGGGGAAGTCGTTAGTATGGATGTGGATTTGCCAGAAAAATAATCCCTTATGTGTGTACACAAGCCCTTAGGAAACTGAGGTCTGTTCCCAATTCACAGCAACAATGATAATAATTATCTTTTATGGAGGAGAATCAAATTTTTATTAAAATATCATTATGGAATTTTAGAGAAAGAAAGGTTCAGAGATCATCGAACTTGACATTCCACTACATATAGCCCTGCCTACGAGTGAAAAATATCTTGCTTCAAGCTCGCTTAAATACAAATAAAAGGAAATGCACTGTTTTGCACAACTGGACAGTCATAGGACTGAAATAGTGTATAAATCCGCCACTTCAGTGGTGTGTTCCAATCGTGCCCGGTGACCGTTCATCATGATAGATGTTCTGCACCTGCTCTGCTCTCTCGCCAAAGCCCTGTCGAGGCTCACCTCCGGGGCCACCTCCAACCGCCCTCTCTGCTCCAACTCAGCTGCCTCTTTATCCTGCAGAGACGAAGGTTCAGCGGGTCCTCAGACACTCATAATCCCTACTCTCTTTCAAACGTGGGGAGGAACAAAAAGGATATCAACATATATTAATAAAAGAAGTTTTTTTTAAAAAAAAAAAAAAAGGATTGTTTCTGACAGATCCAGACAAATCAATTAATTGATCTCTGGCAGGCAAGGATAATTGTATTTTGGAGTCTATTAAGGCACATCAGGGCTGCTTAGCTAATTTCACAGGGAGCTGGCTGTCGCTGGGTATTAGGCAGCGGTGGGAAACACTGGGCAGAAACACAATGCAGCATTTTCTTTCAGGAATCACTTGACCTGTAACTCCACCATCTAAATTCCAAAGAAAAAAGACACATGCATTTCTTCAAAGGGGATTTCATTCCTAACATGTCTTGGGCATTTGAACTTTTATGTAAGGTCTGGTAAAACTGGTTATAGGTCCTTTTTGTGAAACAATTCTGTAGATAGAAACAGACTTCTTCAGTAGAATCATCTAAAACCTCTAGGCAGATATCTTCAGAATGAGACTACAGATTAGGGGTAAAGGGAAGACAGAGAGGAATTCGAACATCAAATAATGAAAAACTTCACTCAGAAGGGAAACTGGTTTAATTTAGAGACTTTTCCTAAAATAAGATTTAAAATCACATTTGAATTCATAGTCAATGACAATGTTAGCTCTATCTCAATTAACATTAGAAATGAAGGTTCATGCTCACTTAAATAGATCCAGATGAGTATAAACACATATTGGTGATTCGCAAATACGCACATATGGGTTTTATAGTTAATCGTTCATCTAAAAGCATTTTCTTATAAGAAAAGTATGCTATATACGAAACAAGATCCTCTTTCCTGATTTCTTGCCCCCAGCACCAAGCTAAAAAGCTGACACAGAACTGCTATGATTTCTTCAGCAGAAGGAGATGCAAAGGGAGAGAAGACCCAGTCTACCACTGGAGAAGAGGAGATGTAACAGTCCCACTATGAAAAAGACATCAGATCTCATCTGCTTTAGCATAAAATAGTTAACAAAGACAGGCAAAGCTCTTTGACATGTGGAATCTTTATTTCATTCTAAGTCTATCATTTGCAACCTGGAAATTCCTAAGGAAACTTTAATATGTACCAATACCTGAGTCCCAATGTGGAAATCTTTTATTCAGTTAGTCACAAGGGTAGAATTTTCAGTTCGCCAGGCAATTTAGTATAGGAGCAATGTTGAGTTTTCAGGGAAACACCTTCAGCAGCACGCCCTGTGCTATTCACTGGAATCATCTGGAGGAAAGATTACCGTGGTTCCCTGGGGTTCAGACTCAGTGGCTCTGAGATAGGGGCTGAGAATCTGCATTTTAATCTCCAGGGTGACCCTGCAGGTCCACTGGCCATACTTTGAACAGTATTGATTTAAACAATCTACTGTATTAGGAATAGGGAATTATCTTCTATTAATATCATTTAATGAAGACCTATGACCTCTCCCCATCTGTAATGGCAGAAATTATGAAATTCGCAATATGAAGTTCAAGTCGATCAAACATAACCTTTTATTTCTCTTCCACTACGCACGAGGCTTTATGGATACATAAAGTCAGACCAAATCCTCACTCTTAAATAATTTACATTTACCAAAGAGAAGACTAGCTACACATAGAAATATCTCCAAAACTCTCTTTGCTCTCCCTCTGCAGTCTAAGAAAGTTGATAGCTGAGATTAGTATCCCTATCACCCTAAGTCTAGTAAAAATATATTGTCATCAATAAGCAAACAAACAAGTAATTCCTCTTACTTCCATTCTTTCTTCCCCTTTCCAGTCTTCACTCAGTCATGAATTGCCGTTGTTGGTCTTCCGGGTGGGCTCTGCCTCCTGACTGCGAGTCCGAGCCCTCCCCAGCCCTCGAGTGACAGCCCTGCTGTTATTTTGCTGCAGGACACCTTCTCCAACTCTGCCTACAGGCTTGATTCTCACTTCTGTGTTCCTTCATGTACCCCACTTCTGTCCTGGGGACAGCACTTATATCATGGCCATTTTCTACATATGCTTTTGTCTCCCTCATTATGTGGCAGGCACCTTGAGGGCAGGGGCACCATCTTTTTCTCTTGATGTTTCCAAGCACAATGCCACAGCAAATCCCTAGTAGTGCCAACAGTAATAGATGTGTAAGCAGGTGACTGAATAAGGCATCTTATTAAAGAGATAAATCTTAGGAATATAGAAAATTTAGACATTCGTAAAACCTGGGGTAAATGCAGAATGTAAATATCAGTCAACAGAAAGGACTGGAAGTGAATATATTGGAGCTGGATCTTGCATAGGGCAGAATTTTTCAGCCAAATCCTAAGAGGAGGAGGGCCAAGAACAGCCTGTATCACTGAGAGTAAGATGAGGAAGTTTAAGGGTAAATCATCCGAGTTTTGAGAAGTAGATGAGGGAATGAGAACAAAAGCACAGAGGGTTTTAAAGTAAGCAATGTGACCACACCCACCCTTTTGAGTAGTAACTTCATTTATATTATTAGCGACAGACTGGAAGCAAGAATATACTGATAATGGTGACAATTTACATTGTAACTAGAGATACAAGGCACCATCCCAGCTTCTCTGCATACATTAATGACATAGTGCTCTGAATACCCCTATCGCAAAGGCTTTTCTGTCACCAGTTTACAGTCTGTACATACTGGGTCACTGTGTTTTCAAGGGATACTTTCATGTCTGCTGAGCCCACAAGTGGCAGAGCTTGGCTTCAAATTCAGGTTTGATACACAAAGCCATGCTCTCCTGTCCTTCTCTGCCCCTGTCTCTTTGTCCATAGAAGTCTCACTGCCAAACACGAGAATGACACCTCATGATATTTGTGGACTGCTTCGAGGACATGCTTTCCCTCTGAGAAGCTGCTTCGGCAAATAGGCTTTGGATAAATGCAAGTTGACTGTTTGCTCAAAGCAAACATCATCAAAGGCGGTATGCATTCTGGAACTGGAAACAAAAAATCTACAAATATAAATGTGCAACTAATTCCCTAACCAGAGAAAACTCTTAGGCAATAACCCGAGTTGTACACCCTTGTGCTTGCAGCTCGGTAACTCACAAAAACTCAACACAGGGTTCTCTTCTGGAGAGACTTGGGAACAACAAGCTGGGACACCAGGATGGTTGAAGAAATGAGCTGAAACTTGAATGGCCACAGTCGGACTCAGCTGGAGGAAGGGAGGCTCCCTCCTGAGCAGCTCACGGCCCTGATGTTTATTATCTGCTACAGTTTGGAGCTGGAATGCACCTTAAAGGTTCCTGTGGTAAAGGCTTGGTCCTCAGCCTGGAGCTACTGGGAGATAGTGGAAACTCTGGACATGGGGCCTAGTGAGAGGTCTTCAAGTCCCTGCAGTGTTTTCCTCCTTTTTGGCTTTTATTTCCCAGCCATGATGTGTTTTTTCTTCACCATGGGCATTATGATGTGCTGCCTCACCACAGCACAAAGCCACTGGGCCAAATGATCGTAGACCAGAACCTTAAAAACTATGAGCCAAAATAAACTGTTACTCTTTACAAGTTGATCATCGAGGTACTTTTATAGCAAAAATGGAAAACTGGCTAACACAGAAAATAAGTACTAAGAAGTAGGGTACTGGCTATTACTATACACCTGATGACATAGGAAAGCTGTTGGACTTGTTTTGTGGAAGAAACTGGAAACGTTTAGAAGATTCAGCTAGAGGGAGCCTAGTGAGCCACAAGAAGAGCTGCATAAACAGTTCTGTTGAGGCTCAGAAGACCAGAAGGCAGATAGGAATGAATGTGGTAAAGGCAATGCTGATGAATGGCAACTGGACTAAAGGCTACCGTTGTTATACTGAATGTAAATGCACGGCCACATTTTTGTCCATGTCCTGAGACTTTGTGAGAGACACTTCTCAAATGTGAGAAGAGCTGTTTTGTGCTTCTGCTATAATGTGTTGCCTCACCATAGGCCCAAAACAATGGAGCCAATAAATAACGGATGGAAACCTCTAAAACTATGAGGCAAAATAAACTTTTTCTTTATATAAATTGATTGTCTCAGGTATTTGCTATAGTGATAGAAAGCTAACATACCATCCCTATAATCAGGTACACATTTAATCATACGACCTGACACCCTAAAAATGAACTAACTTCCCCAAGCTCTACATTTTGTTTCTTTACTGAGAACAGTTCATTCACTTTCCTTCACACACTACCCCAGGGCCCTACTTTGCCCACTGTGCTCGGATTGCAGACATTCCTTTTCCACAGAATGCTTGCTGAGTAAAGTAATTACATTTCACTCTAAGTATGGCTCCTGTGGGATTCATCATAGAAAAGTCTTTAGCCCTTGAGCATGAGGGATCAGGTCTATCAGGAACTCCCCTGGCAGGTGCAGAATCCTGGCTGGCATCATTCCCAGCCTGCCTATTTCTCCCCGAAGGCAGGACCCAAAAGCCTGGTGGTTTTGAACTTCAAGGTCTCACTGCTGATCAGCCTTTATGGGTCCTAGAACAGACTCCATCTCTTTGAGAAGTCTAATTCCTCTCCCACAAGCCATGTCTGAACTTGTCCACAGAAGTAGCTGACATGAAGGCCCCCTGCACACATGTTTAACCATAAGATTATGTCCTCCTGTCCTCATCTGAAGTGTATGCCTAAACGTATTATATTCCTGGGAACCATGAAACATTGGCATGGAGGGCTAGAAGCTGGTGAGTTTTTCTGATTTACTAAAAGTGTGGTCTCCAACTCTTAATGCATACACACATCAGTGAGCCCGCAACCTCAATATATGTATATCTATTTATAAATTGTGTGTACATATAATTCTACTATATACGACATGCATTAGAAATACAAAAAGGTCTTTTAAGAAACAAGATAAGGATATAATAATCCATGATTAAAAATAGATATTTAATATACTAACGGTATTCTTTGCTTTTTTTCTTACTAAAATATATATTATAGTGATTATAAGTTTTGGCTCAAGTTTATCCTAAATCATCATTAAACATTAGAGATAAGCATGTCAAAATTTAAGATACATCCAAAAAACCAACAGATCTGCAAAGAAAAGTAGCACAGGCTTGTTGAAAATGTTACAATTCCCATACTCATTTTTCAAACTCCTTCACAACGTCACAAGGGTCTGAGGATGATCTGAATGTGTCATTTTGAAGTATTCTGCTAATGCTGATTATTTCATAATAGACTGCCTGTATCTAAAAGACTAATACACAGGTAGGATAATATGTCACCAATATTGCTTACAAATCTGTATATCAAATAGATTTTTAAATAAATCCAAATCTCTCAGCCTACATGTCATTGAATCTGATTAGTTGCCATTTTTAATATCAGTGGGTACACCTAGAGACTCTTACAGAAGTAGGATCTGTGTCTTTCTGGCATTTCCTGGTATTTGCCATTTACCCATGACTTATCCTATGTTCAATTCATGATTCCCCTAGAATTCTGAGGGCGTTAGTATAGTTAAAACTACAAAAAATTTGTAGGTGTACACAACCACCCAGCCACAAACTGCAATATTTGGAAATGCAGGGTGACAGCAGCCTGTTGATTTATGGATGCCCTCTTTTATCTTGATACCCGAGTTACTGAAATAGGACTCATGGCTGTTTACCAAATGAACAAGCAAGGTCCTCAGCTTGATCTGAATTCTAATTATTAGTGATTCTTGATGTATTTCTTCTTTTGGGTAAAATAATTTTAAGTAGATATTCTAATGTCTTCTCACATCCTCTTGATGACCCTTTGCAACCTTGGGAGGAAGCAGCCCACTTTAGAGACCAGCCTTAAATGACAGAAAATTATTCAAGTTTTTATACCAGGCCTGGTAACACACACCTGTAATCCCAGCACTCGGGAGCCTGAGGCAGGAAGATTGCCATGTGTCTGAGGCCAGCCTGTGCTATATAATGAGATCAAGGCCAACCTGGACTACATAGAGAGACACTCTCTCAAAAAAATTTGTTTTGAGTGAAAAGCCTTAGCTTCAGCCTCCTTCTTCACTTGGCTAAACAAAGGCCTCTCTGGCAAATGGAGACTGTACTGCTTACTTCTGACTTCGGTTGTAAAAAGCCAGGAGGTAACAAATAGAAAAGTGTCTAATACAGGATGACTCATGACCTATTAAAATTTCTCCCTGGTCTCATAAATATGGGATCCAATGGGGACAGTGGAGTGACGTTCTCAAGCATCCCTTTGCTCTCCAAAAGCAGAAGCAGAGCCTGGGGACAGGCACCCAGGCTCCCATCTCAGGGTTCGTATCACTATCCATGCAACTTCTGACCCAGTGAGAAGCAGACCATAGAAACAGAGTTCCCCAAACAGGCACAGAGGACCCAGCCTTTGGTCCTCACTGGAAATCTTCATACACCACCTTCCCCAGAACCATCTCCCATCCCTATCACTGCCTGGTCAGGTCTCTGCCCAAACCCACTCAGCCCCACTGAATTTCATCCTTATGGAAGAGAGATCGCATTAGTTACAGAGCTTATGCATTTGAAACTAGAGTTTGCTCTTGACTGCAGTTTATAAAAGTGCTCATGCATTCTTCCTCTTCATTAAGAGGCGGTATCTATTCTTCAACCCCAAATTTGTACCAGTAGTATGACTGGCTTTAGCCAGTAGAATGCATCAAAGACAACTTTATGCAACTTCTAAGGCTGAACATCAAAAGTTAAATGAGTTAAACATATTGCTCCAAAGAAGATGTACAAATAAATGGCCAACAAGTTTATGAAAAAGTGCTCAACATCATTAATCATCAGAAAAAGGCAAATAAAACAATCATGAGCTATGGCTGTTATAAAGGGAAACACTCACAAATTGTTAGTGGTATTGTAAATTAATGCAGCCACTATGGAAAATAGTATAAAGTTTCCTTCAGAAATTAGAAATAGAACTACCAAAAATCCAGTAATTTCACTACTGGATATATATATATTCAAAGGAAAGAAATTCGATACATAAAAGAGATTTCTTCACCACCGTGTTTATTGCAGCATTATTCACAATAGCTAATTTATGGAATCAGTCTAGGCGTCTACTGACAGACAAACAGATAAACAAAATGTTACATACTGTGATGCTTAGTCTTGATTGTTAACTTGGTAAACTTGCAAGATGCCTAGAAGGTTATTAAAGTACAGGGTGGATCACAGGGATGTGACCTTGGGGACTATATCTAGTGCATTGCCCCTTCTTCTCTGGCTCTTTTTTATTTTTCAGTACTGGAGATTGAACCCGGGGCTTCTTAACTGAACTACATCCTCAGCCTCTTTTTTCTTACTTTTTTATTTTGAGACAGGGTCTCACTAAGTCAGTAAGTTGCTGAGCCTGGGCTTGAACTTGCAAGCCTCCTGCCTTAGCCTCCCAGACTGCTGGAATCAGAAGCATGTACCACAATGCCCAGCTCCGCTCAGGCTCCATTTGTTCCTTCTCTCTACTTCCCAGATGGCATGAGCTGAACAGTTTTCCTCTGCTACACTTTTCTTTTTTTTTTCTTTTTTTTCTTTTTCTTTTTTTTTTTTTTTTTTTTTTGTGCTGGGGATCAAACTCAGGGCCTTGTGCTTACTAGGCAAGCACTCTACCACTGAGCTAAATCCCCAGCCCTCCTCTGCTACACTTTTCTACCACGATGCTTCTGTCATAGAGGCATTCAACCATGAAATGAAAACTCTGAAACCACGAACCTATACGAAGCTTTTCTCCTTGAGTTATGTATGTCAGGTATTTCATCCTAGCAACATTAGAAAAGTGACTAATACAAACACATACACACATGTGTACACACACATGTGCACGGGTATTTTTCAGCCACAGAAAAGAATGAAATTTTGTCCTTTGTGGCAGTGGGGATGAGTCTTGAACGTATTTCCTTAGGTGAAATAACCCAGGCATAGGAAGACACTTCATGTACTGACTTACATGTAGAAATTGAAATATTGATTTCAGAAAAGTAGAAAACAGAATAATGGTTACCAGAGGCAGGGAAAGATGTTGGGGAGGAGTGAATGGAGAGACAATTAAAGGTACAGGTAGACAGAAAGAGTAACCTCTAATGTTAGGATAATAATAATAATTTGGGGTGATTACGGATGACAACAATCAATCATATATGTCAATATAGCTAGCAAACAGGATTTAGATGCTCCCAAGATAAAGCAATAGTATATTCTCAAGGTGATAGATACTCTAGTCACCCTGAACTGACCTTTAGAGATTGTATGCATACACTGAAATACATACTTCACCCATAAATATATAAAAATGTTTTTAAAGTTTTTAAAAAAGAATTTGTGTATGCTGCAACTGTGACTTTTAGAACCTAGCTGCTGGGTCTACGAGCCCAGGCTGGCCTTCTAGAGGATGGAGACTGCCTGGAGGGAAAGGACAGCCTCCCAGCCCAGGACCCCAGACCTGTGAACAAGCCCAGACCTGACCAGCCAGACCAGGTTCAATCCAGCAGAGCCAGTTGAGTCTGGCCCAAACTGCTCAGTCTCAGAACTGAGAAGTGTATGCTGCAAGTGGTGATCATAAGCCTCTAAGTTTCAAGATAGTTTGTCCTACAACAAAAGCAAACTGACAGATACCCTTGCTTTGAACACTTGTTGATGACAAATTGGGTACATAATGAATTCGGGTCCTACGATCCTTGGTTCCCTGTCCATGACATGGGGAAAGTGGCAGCCACTGTGAATACATGTAACTCTACTCTGCGATTAGTTCTTTTATACAACTGTCTCACATCTTATTATTTACAGTGATCCTGAGAGGTAAGTCTACAATGAGAAGTCACTGAGTATAGAAGCTTTTTAAATTGATACAATATGTGTATTTGCTGATTCTTGGTTTTGTTTTTTGTGTAATTGGGGTTCTGTTCAGAAAGTCATTATTGGTGCCTATGTCTTCAAGAATTTTACCTAATTTATGTTCCAGCAGATTTAGTATTTCTGTTTTAATATCTAAGTATTTGATCCATCTTAGAAATGTAGGTCTACATTTATCCTTCTGCATATGGATAACCAGTTTCCCAGGACCATTTGCATTTGACCCAGATATATCATTTCTGGTTATCATCCCATAAAATTTAAAAACATTCCATTACAGTGGTACATGTGTACTCATTTTATGGCAGCACAACATACAATATCTAAATCTTGAAAATAGCCGTAGGCCCATAAACAGATAAATGGAGGAAGAAAACATGGTATATATACACAACGGAGTACTACACAGCCATAAAGGATACATTTGATTCATTTTTTTTTAATGGATGCACCTTGACCATAGTGTTAAATGAAATGAGTCAGACTCAGAAGGTTAAATATTACATGGTTTCTCTTATATGAGAACCCCAAAGTATAAATAATTTTAAAAAGCAAATTAAAAGATAGACTTTAGGAAACATGGAGGTACATCTTCTGCAGACTGGAAGGGAATACAGAGTTGGGGAGTGGGGAGTAAAAGGGATTAAGATGTGATATGTAGGTGTATCAACTCCATATCAATGAATGTATCACAAATGCGTACTAATAATCTAAAACAAAAAATCTATAGAAAAAAAGTCATTGAGATCATGCGTGTATTTCAGAGTACAGCCTCAAGAAAATGAAAGTAATATATTTTAGTTGTGTTTTTATAGAGGATGTTTATAAATACAAACATGCTCAGTTTTGAAAGACCTAGGCTTACATTTTACTATATGTGAATTTTGGGAAATGGTTCCCCAGAGTACTGAGCATTTTAACATGTTTTCAACAGCACTCCACAGATGAGTTTCATTTCCCATACATTCACTTTCCCTTAGGGTTGATACATCTCATGGAAAAGGCAATTTACATGAGAGAAAGCATAAGGTAATGCAGGAGAAAGGAGAAAAATTAGCATTTTCTATTATTGGTCAATACATACTTTATTTTTAGGTGCACTAAAAGTATGAATTTTCCACTTGGCAGGAAAAACAATAAAAACCTTTTCTTCACTGATTCCCCAATGTCTAATCTGCCCTCTACCCCCGCCATAAAAAAATAAAATATGCACATACGCAAATACAAATTGTGAGGCATACTCACCCTCTCTGAAAGAGATCCACATTATAAAATTTATGTAGTTCTACCGAAAACTCAACCGTTCCTTGGACTTCAGACATGATCCTTTTGGTTCATTACCTAAAAAAGAGAGAAATTAACAGCTGAGATAACTTCAGGCAAGCACAGAGATGGGTACCAAGTTTCTCTAACAAGAAACTAAACAGCGCATGTTCAGGCAAGGATACTGGACTGATGGGCCCAACAGGAGCAGCATGCGTCCATTCCATGCCACCATTAAGGAGTCCCTCTTACAGGAAAAGACACAGAGAAATGAGGTGACATGGTTAATGTCATGCAGCTCATATCAGGCAGGGCCAGGACTCACACCCAGGTGTCCTAACTCCAAAGCCCAGCTGGTTCTCTGCCCTTTCCTCAGTCCTATACAGGCAACACAATCCCCACTGAGTCTGTCCTTCGTAACCCAAGTGTCTGTGCTTTGCCGCTTTCTGTCTGTGTTACCTTAAGAAAGTCATTTAACTTCTCTCTGCCCCGATGTTCCAGTCAGTAACATGAGGACTGGTAGTAGTACACAACTTTGATAAGTGATGGAAATTAAATAAATATACCACACTGAGTGCTGTGCACAGCCCTGGCAGGTAGTACATACTCAATACATTGTAGCTACCACTGAAAATGATTCCATCATTGATAGTGCACATACAAGTGACTGGATTGGCAAGAACAAAAGTGTGTGATATCAACCTTGGGAAGCCAAGCAAGAAGATGCTGCCAGGCAAATGCTAAACACAGATCAACAGGCAGCTAACTTTCCAAGCCAGGAGACCTGAGGGCCAAAACAAGAGGTTGGGTTGAAATGACAGAAAAGAAATGAAATTAAAATAGTTCAAGTTTAGGATGAAGGAAGGAGACTCAAGGTACACTGAGTTTTTTGAGTATATGAAATCATCTCGATACTAGGGATTTGAAAGAAAGAAAAGGAACTGAACTGAAGCTAGGCACCAGGGCACACACCTGGAATCCCGGCATTCCTGGGGACTGAAGCAGGAGAATCAGAATGAACGTTTGAGCCCAGAACGAACAACTGAGTGACACCAGGTCAAATAAATAAATGGCTAAGGTTGTAGCCCAGTCTGAAGTCCCTGGGTTCAATCCCTAGTATGACACACAAAAATAAACCAAATTTATTATTGACCACCAACTACATTCACGAAGCTGGACAAAGTATTTTATACGCATTGCCTTTTTTCCCCAGACTGTTAGTTTTCAATAAGAATTTTACAATAAAGGTTTTTGCCCCATTTTGCAGATAAGAAAAAAGAGTCAGAAAAGGATCAGAGAGGTTCTGACTTGCAGCCAATTTCCAATTTTAGAATGTTCTAGTGTGGTGTTTTTTGGTAAGTCTCATTTTCCCAAACCTCAGATTACTACCATGTGTAACGGGGACAATTAAGATTTGTGGCAAGATAGAAGCTGCTTACCTGCAATGTACTTGGCAACCAGCTGTCCCCATGGGCTCTGGGATAGAGGGAGAATGAGAGCAGAAGAGGCAGACAGGAAGGAAGAAAACATCTGGCTTTCCCAAATGGGAAATGTGGATGACACACGGGTATCCTTCCAAAGCCCCTCGTCTTACCCACAAGATGCTTCAAGGATCAAAAATGGTTCAGTTCTCAGCGTCACTCAACAGCATCCTGCTAGGCCAGCACCCAAGAATAACAGCACAAGAGAGTAACTAAACCTTAACTCTGTGCCTCAGCTCTGGCAAAGATTCCATCTGAGGAAACATTTCTGTGGATGCAGAAGGTGCATACCAAATTAAAATGCAGTAGATCCCAGGAACCAAGTTCTATAAATTCTCCAAGACAGTATTTCAATCTGACAAACCTTCAAGTCCTAGCTCACCAAATGTGCTGGAGATCTACAGGAAAGCCACGGTCACACCTCGCACACCAGAATCACCAAGGTTGGAACCACCACTTGATTTCAATCCCAGGGCATTTCCAGTAAGAGCTGATGACGGAGCCAGCAGACAGATGCTGCTCTGTGCTTCATTTCATTATCGCACTAAAAACAACATCTGCAACCTTCCCCATCTCCTCATCACCCCACTCAGTCTCAATCATTGAAACTGCAGAGCTGGCAAAGGCATTTGACTCCTTGCTTGCAGCTGTCAGCTTTCAATTACCCTGTCTCTCTGCTGTGCTCTGATCTTAGAGAGATGAACAGACAGAGAAAGGGACAAAGTGAGAAAATAAAAAAAAACACACACGCCAGCGTCACTGGACCACCACGTGCCAAGCACTATCAGGAGGTGCCCACAAATTATTTCCTACAATCCTGAAAAAATGCTCTGAGGTGGGCACTGCTGACTCTAATTCACAGAGGACTCTGAAACCAGTCAGGGCAACAGTGAGCACCCAGTGTCCCTAAGACCTTGGTTTCCCAGCTCTAGCACTAAGGAATACGATGACCAAGATAGGATTTTTATGAGGAACAAATATCTGTAAGAAAAATATTTAGCACATGAAAAAATAACATGGAGAGCATTACTGTCTCCTCACAAAGCATAGTTTACCATCTTATTGTTCAAGACTACTAACAGGATAGATTCCAGAAGTTTGGAGCAGTTTCTTGGTGTGGAAAGCAGCCTTTTCCTTTTTAATAGCATGCTACTCATTATAACCAAATGCCTCCCTCACCCATCACTCAGTGAGGAAGAGGAATTTCATCTTAAAACTCCAAACTGGTTTTCCTGTGAACTGCACATAGCAAACGCAACTTGTATTCAATAATCCAAAGCCGTTTACTTTGGTCTTAGCCATCTGGCCTGCTCTTTCTACCTGAGGATTAGAGAGAGGATATTTACAACTCTAGCTTTTAGGTGGACCTGCAGACCAGCAGCACTGTCATCTCTTTGTCAAAAAATAAAACATCTTGAAACAGCTCCCTCACCCCGCCCCGTGCCTCTGACCTACTAAATCAGAGCTCACACTAGGAATGAGGCTCCGGGACCAGTTTACCAACTCCTCCAGGGACTTCTCATACAATCACTGGTTTGAGAACCACTGGATTAGACACTCAGGTTTTGGAGCTGGCCAGACCTAAATTAACCCAGTTTCTTTTGAGCTGCATGACTTTGGCTTGTTGCTTAACCTTATTCCTTAGCTTCCACTTCACTAAGGAGGAGATTGAGGGCATCTACTCACAGGTTGTGTTCACGGTTGGTGGGGATAAAGCATGGCACGTGCTTAATACAAAGTTTGGCACACTACGGAACACGCAGACAACACAAACACACAGCCGACAGGTGGTGTATACCCAATACACACATACACACAACACACTCATACACCCAATACACACCAAACCTACAGACACACACAATGTGCACAGATAACATAGACACACAACACACATTACACGCAATAGTCCTCACACATACAAGATACTTAGGTCTCCCCTAACACCCACACTCCCCACACATATACCCTACACTCACATTTGTAAACACACCCCACATTCACACCCAAAACTAACACGTCCAACCTACAACACACAGACACCACATGCACACACACCACAGAAATCTTCTTTGCACGAACCTCCCACTACCGCCCGTGCCACCCATTATACCACATTTAGTGTGATTCTGCGGCGCTCGGCCTCAAGCCTGTATCTCTAGAAGGCAATGTGTCCAGGGCTGGGCCTGTGGAGCCGAGAAGCAGAACTGCCCTCAGGACGCTCAGAGACGGAGCAAGGGCCCAGCGGCCTCCCAGTCCGACACTGCAGGCCCAGCAGGAGGGAAGCTGTGGCACCTGGGCCTGGGGGCCTTCCAGGTCGACACTGCCCATCTCTGTCCAGAAGTGAGGAGGGCCCACCCTCGGTAGGTCTCCAAGTCCTCAGCTCATCAGTCATTAGCATGCCTGCCTTCAGTTCTTCCTTTAACATCGCAAGGGTCCCTCAGTCAAGGCCTGGTCATCGCTCAGGCAGCAGCACTGAAGCCTGCACGTGTGCAGGCAGCTGGTCAGTACACCACACCACGTTTCAGAAAAACGCACTAAAAAGGAGATACAGGAAGAGGGGAAGGCCCAAGGTACAGCACAAGGCTCAGCGGGCTTTCCTTGAGGACAGTGGAAAAACCCACCTGTCTCAATAGCAATGGAAACGGAAGCTCTACAACCAGACCCTGTGTCCCCAGAGACCCTAGATGACCTTTGGTTACCTCTAAGAGCCTCTTCCTCACCTGTAAAGTGGGAATAATACCGTCTTCATGGGGTTATTGTGAGGACTTAAAATGTTAATGCTCATAAGACACTCAGAACAGCGTGGTACATAATGAATCCTCAGTAAATGCTGGCTATTTTTAGTCTAGTTTCAGAAAGCAGAAGCAGGAGACATGGTGGAAGGAGATGCACTGAAATTACAGTTCTGTTTGGTTTTCATTCAATAAAATACTGAATGGTGATTTTTTTAAAGACAATCTTCACAAGTGCTTCCCAGTCCTGCCCTGATCCAGCAGCTTTCTAGCCACACCGGCTGCCTGTCAACAGATGATCCTGTCTTATGAAGCAATGAACCTCCCCACCACTGGGGTGTTTGGGCAAAGGATGTGGTCTCACTTTTCTGGGATGCTTGCTCCTGCCTTGATTTTAAAAGACCTTTTGTCCATAAGACCTAAGATCCCATCATCCCCAGGCAGGCTATGTGTCACTTTAATTGCCAAGGATTAATTCGAAGAGGCCAGGGAGGGAGCAGAGGACCAGGAGGTGGACCCCACTGCAGGTCTAATTTGTGCCTCTGCCCCTGTGACCACACTTATCACAGCACCTGCCCCAGCCTGGGCGTCCCCATCAGTACTTCAAGAGATGTGAAATGTGAACTGATGAAGGAGATAACTGTAAAGTATTAATGTTTTCTTTGTAGATAGGGTCTTATTGAAGTAATGAAGAAAACTATTTTGGAAAAATATGTATGTTATTTGTATATCCTCGAGGAAGGTGCTGAGGAGGCTGCAGCCCCCTAGAAAATACAGTCATTGTCTATGGATTTCTGGGTACCCCCTGCCTGACACAGTGTCAGAAAGCCAGTAGAAGTTCAAAAATACATATGCCATTAAGGACTCAAAGGTAACATCAAAAGCTGGGGATGTAGCTCAGAGATAGAGCACTTGCCATGCACGTTTGAGGATCTGGGTTCAATCCTTAGTACCATACAAAAAAAAAAAGGCATCAGAAAATACAACTTATGGTCTGTGCGAATACAGAAGAGGGCAGAATCAAACATATAGAAATAGAAACACAAAACAAAACCACTGAAGAGGTGGGACATGGACATGGTTTATGGCAGAAGAAGCAAGTTCTTAGTCATTAGAGATACCTACAGAGACTGGCCAGGGCTTTTTAGGCTGGCCCTGACCGGGGATGGGCTCCAGGCTCTGACAATGTGTCCAATGAGTGTGTTATGAAGGCTCATAACGGGCCACGCTCAAAACACGTTGATAAGATCTAGTCCTTCCAAACACAGCACCTGAGGGACATGCCCACACAGTCCGTGTTTCCTCAAAATCTTGTCCAAGAACCTCCTACAAAGAACCACCAAGGAAACACAAACAAAACCAACCAACAAATAAGATCTGTGGGCCCTGTGCCAGATCTTCTCAACTCCGAATGACACAGAACATTTATGCTGACGTTTGCACCTAGGGCAGCTGCCTCAAAGGCCACCCTGATGGGGAAGTTGCCCATGGAGTGAACAGTAGAGCCACCAGTAAGATGCATGCATCTCTTTCCCATTCCCGTGAGCCAAGAAGGACAGACCACAGCTCCAGGGAAAAATGCTGAGTACTTCTCTTTCAGGAACCAAATTCCTTTTCTCTTAGAGTTATACAAATTGTCTGGGTTTGTAAACTACTGTGTATAAAGAAGCCACTCTGAGTGCTACTTGGCATAGAGCCATGTTTGAGCACACAGGTGTGTGTGTGTGTGTGTGTGTGTGTGTGTGTGTGTGTGCGTCTCAAGTTTCAGGATTACCAGTCAGGATGCAGATATCTGTTGGAACCTGTTCTTATAATGTAACTGAATTTAACCCAAGGTTTAGGTTCCTCCTATGTAAAACCAAAATAATAAATCTATCCAAAGGGTAACATAGGAGGTTGACAACACATTAGTCTCAGCCTGACTATAACAAAGTCTAAGCCACAAACAGTAACTGTTAATGCATTTAATTAATTGTACAAATATTTCATTTGAATTTTTCTTTAACTTTTGTTATCAGTTTTCACTGAGTTTTGTCTCTTTATCTTTCCTTCCAGTTATATGCCCTTATTATCTGGAATAATATATACAAAGGCATTCGAAACTGAGCAAACAAGGCGGGCACAGGGGAAGAGTGTTTCTCTGCTCCAAAACTGTGGCCAGCAGTTCTGTTTCCACCAATGGGGCCATTATGACCCTCTTCGTTACACTGGAGGCCTCTAGAGGGACCCCAAAGCTGTATAAGATTGTGGCCACCTGCCCCATTGTCTGGATATCAGTTGAGTATCCATCTTCGGTTCTGCCTCTCCATCACCCCAGAGACAACTAGTTGTTAATTCTCAGCATGTTCATCTCCTCAAACCTAAGCCCTTCTCTACACCCCTAAAATCACCATCTTAGGAGTGCTGGTCACCATCCTCTCACCTGGATTACCTCACCTCCTCAGTGCTGATTTCTCTTCATGATCTTAGCCCCCTTTGGCACATTCTCCACCCTCTTGCTGCAGTGGCTTTTCTAGACGACCCAGAAGTTCTTGCTCTATTCCTTCCAGATCTATTCAGAGGTTCCTCTTTGCCTTCAGCATGACTCAAGAGGCCTTTACTACGCCATCGATTTCTTATTCTCCAGGCACAATGCTTTCCCAGCACCCATACTACATTGAGAATTAACTTTCTTCAGTTCTACAACATGTGATCTTTAGAAGATTCTATCTCTGTACAGTTTAGGGAAGACTTTCAACCCATCAGGGTGTTGCTGATGTTAAAAATGATGCAAAGAACCTGGTCATTGCTTAACAGATTGGAGATTACTCATCGTCAGTAACAAGTACTGCTTTTGGTCCTGTCTTTAATGTACTTAGCAGCAATTAAAAAGGCCTTTCGTGTCATGCAAACCAAAAGAAGTAGGTCTCCTTCTTAATTTTAAAGGTTCTGGGTCCCTGGGGGCCTGGGCTCCATGTGAGTTGACACTGAATAATCATACATACTTTAAAAAAAATAGCTAAATTGTTTAATGAGTTATTTACATTTTCCAAAATGTTTTAATGCATTCTCAGTTGCCTCTGAGGAAATTTGACAAAATTATTAATATTATTCTGGAAAATGCTATGATTCCAATACCTCATTAGATATTACTTAGCAGAAAAACATTTTTTGCAAACTTCTTTTCTTATAAGATGTAGTTTTTCTTTAAAATTTCAATGTTCAAAGTATGTAGCCTTTGATATTATAAGTAAACACAAACATGGCCTTCATACCCCTCAGCCTTTACTTTATGAAAAGGACACACAAGGTTCTGTGCTCAGAAGAAAATGAACCACAGAATTACAGTGTGGCAGGAGGGGAAGGTACAGGAGGGATTTCTGAGACCACAGAGAAGAAGAGGAAGTACAGAGGTGATCCCCAGCAAGTTCATGGGGAACCACCCCTGCACTTGTCACTTTCAGTCTGAGAGTGTGAGAAACTCCAGCCTTGTCTTTTCTATCAAAAGATATAAGCAGGAGTGCCTCCATTTTAAACTCTAGTCTGCCCTAAACTGCCCTCCCCCACCCTTTACACCAGAGTTACGAGAAATGTCTGCTCAGCTTAAATTCCAGGAACACGACTGACCACCAAAGATAACTGTCAACAGCCAAGGACTTTCAGCTCCCCATAGCCCCACTCTCCACTACCTTAGCAACCCTGTTCAGCATTTCTGGCCCTCCTCTCATGCCACTTAAACTAGCCAATCAGGATAGATTGTGAGCCTTCAGACCAGCCAACGAGGAGAATGTCCGCTGCTTCTCACAAGTTGGGAAGTAACTTCGCTGGTTGCTATGTCTCTACACACTGCCTGCTAGAGCGTACTTGTGCCCAGAAGTAAAACTTGCCTGGTCGAGATTTCTTGGCGTCTGAGTGCTTTATCATCAGCACCGACAAATTGAGACTAGGGGCATATTCCCAACAAGAGGAACAGCTGAGACAGCCTTCCAGCCATCTGCCTTCACACTCAGCCCATGTCCTTCTCCCCAGACTTGCTCCAGGCAGCCATGCTAATGAAGTAAATTATTCCACTTTGCTGCCTGACATGATCACTGTGGGAGAATCTGCTCAGTGTTCAGGCAATTGATATTATTAGGAATGAAAATTAGCATTTTTCATCAAGGAGGGGATCCCCTAAGAGGCCCTCTTTCCCGCTGTGAGAGTATTTCAGCCACACCCAGGGTGAATCCAACCCTGCACATCACCTCTCCGTGGGCCCATGAACACATCACCCAACGTTTCCGAGCTTCAGCATTCCCCTGTGGAACACGGCAAACTCTGCCCATTGAGGGCACTTGCTGAGGGTCAACCACAAGGGGTGTGACTTGGCAATCATGGAGAGTGTCCTGGAGAGGTATACTTCTCTGTGGCATCAAAGTGTTGAACATTTAGAACTGTTCAAAGAGTCGGATACGGGGGACTGAGCCAAAGTTCTAGGACTCTTTAAAAAAAAAAAAAAAAGGAACAGCAAAGAGAAGACCAGGCACAGCTGTGGACCAGATAAGTACTGAGACCTAAGGATGCCGGCAAAAGGCAGTAGTGCCTAGTGGGGATGGCTATGAGCCACGAGCCAGCTTACTACACAAGGACTTAATCTCTCTGCTTCAGTTTCCTCATCTTCAAGTTGCTTTGAGGCTTTGCATATAATAAATGCATAAAAATTACTGTAATAAAAGATGCACTGCTATTAATTTCCCTCAAAGTATCCCTCCCCCATTTTGAACACACTTACCTTATTTTTGCCACTTTTTGAAGCCACTCTGGAAGTACTCTTTTGTGTCTTTACAAGGTGTGATAAAAATTATGGTGAATGCTGCTGTCAAATGCCATCCAAGATAAAGGTGGGCTTGTAAAAATATTGCAACAATGTGTCCTCACCCATCTTATTCACCCACCAGATCTAGCTCTTCCCCAAATCAAAATGATCATAAAAGGTAAATATTTTAAATCAATTCAGGACATCAAGGCAGACATGAGCATAACTACAGACACTCATGAAAGTGTCCTTCTGGTCCTCCTTCAGTAAGCAGCAAGATATGTTCAAAGTGAAAGGAATATTTTGAGGGGAATTAATGGCAATATATCTTTTGCTATCATAATTGTTTACATATGCACTGTACCATCCAAAAATAGCTCGTACAAAAGGCAAACTGTGTATTCCCCTCTCGGAGAGACAGCACAGAATTATGGAAAGGACAATGGTTTAGGATCCGTCAAATCTGGTTCACATCTGGAACAACCTACCACATGTCAGCTTCATGAAATTTCCACACTCCCACGTTCCACATCTGTAATCCTATAGTACTTACATCTGTTTCACAATTATTTACGTTTTTGAAAATCGACAAAAATTTGTAGTCTTTTTAGCAATGCTGTGGCTGTTCAGTTAATAGTGTATAATGCTAATATTAGAATAATAGCAAAAAAATGTATATGGTATACAATAAAAATTAAGCACAACGAAAATGAGCTTGAATACCTAATACCTGGAGGATGGGGTGAGCCAGTAGAACTGAGTGGAGCTGAGGTGCTAAGGAAAGACCTGGGCAGAATGCAGACCAAGGACCAGAACCATGGACCTGGAGTGGTCTCACTGGGTACCCAGGCCACAGCCGAGACAGGTGGGTACAGACTTAGGTTCCTCTCCTCTCTGGGTGCTGGGGGAGACAGACTGCATCATTCCTTCTGCAGAAACCCGCTGCAAAGAGATGGTAACAGCACCTCACACTCACTAGAGTTGGATGGATTATAGTGCAGACATAGAAAAGATTCAAGTCAGAGGTTATACCTTGCCAGAAAGGCACAGATTCCAGTCTCTGGGAGGGTGGCAGCAGATGCTATGTGGCCCAGAAGCTAAAGAGGGGAATCCTGCTTTGGAATCTAGCCTGAGGTAAACATCTTCTATGTTTCCTGACAGCTTTAGAGTCTATGAATACCACACCGTCTAATTTTAAGGCTTTGCATTCATTAATAGCTGTAAATGTTTCCAGGGCGCTTCCTTTGCAGAATGGTAGCACACCCAGTTCAAGCTGAATCACATGAAGATGTCAGCTGGCTGAGCATCACCAATGTCCATTTAACTCCTTGAGGTCATCCGTCCTGTAGAGGCGTGAACACCTTCTAGGTCAGAAGATGGTGACTCAGGGGACTCTGTGGTCACCTTTCCCACGTCTTCTGTTACACAGGGCAGCCATGTGAAGCCCAGGCAGGAAAGGGGCCTCAGAACTCCTGTCTCCTAATTTCCAGCCCAGCCATCCTCACATTTTCAGGATTCCACCTTCTCTGAATGTTGCTCCACCTGTGTTCAAACTATCATCTCCACTGCAATGGCTCATCCTTCATGTTTCTACTTGATGACCCTCCCAAACACAAACATGCAATCCAGCTTCTCCAGGAATCCCTTCCTGGAGTTCCCTAACACGTGCTCCCCATCCGACTATGTTTATACCAAGAGGCCTCAGCCATGTCGTGTGCTGGAAGCACATCTATCTTTCAGTTTAGACTGTGAGCTCCTTCAAGGAAGGAACTGCCAATAAACGGAGTAAGAAATGCGGTAGAGAAGTCATGAACTAACGCTTAGGGGACTAACAAGAGAAGGAATGAAAAACCAAATGCAGGAGAAAATGTATCTATGAGTGAATGAACAAACTGATTCTCCTTTCAAATGCAGTGCAGTTTCCTTCGGCACTTGGAATCAGTCCATACTTAGGAGTCGGAAAGCAAAATGATTATTCCCTGAGCTCCTTTCCCTCTGTGTCCCTAGGATGTGAAGGAAGATGTGCATGATCCATCATGCCTGCGAGGACCACAGAGGAGCCAGACCGGAGGAGGAATGCAGTGACTGCCACTGTTTGCACTGCAGAGGAGCACTCTGTTTATCCTTCCCAATGCCACGATGTAAACAGGAGAGGAGGTGAATGCAAGATGCTAGCCCCCACCAATGAGTCAAGGCTGGCATTTCGGATGTGCTATCTGTTTGTGCCCTGGGTTTGGTGGTTTGGGATCCAGTTTTGTTTAGCATCTGTCGTTAGCCTCACAAGTTCAGCCATGACTCAGCCTGCGTCACTGCGTTCCCACACTGACCACGCGCGAGTTCTGCAAGCCTCTATCCTGCCCTCCTTCCAGTAAACATGAAAACAAACTAGGGACAAGAAACAAAGGCCCTTAAAGATGATGTTTACAGTGTTTTCTGGAGTCTCCTGGGAGCCAAGAGGAGCGGATCCTCAGTCTTCCCTGGGCTCTGGCTAATGTCAGACATGCTACAGGGCTCCTTCCTACCCTGGTGGCTTTAGGTGTTGGATCACAGGCTCGCGGAGCTAGGAAGTTTTCAGAAGGAGAAAACTCACTCCGCATTCTTGCAAAAGGAAAATTGAGACCACAGCATGGTGTTAAAGAGGCAGCTCGGTGCAGAAGGAGCCAAGTTTGGTGCCGAAATGTCACAGACTCAGATTCTGTCCTTTGTTAGTTGTAGGTTTCACATAGGGGCTTTTTTTCCTCAATTTTCTCATGTATGAATGAGGCTAACAAGCTCTTCATGCAACGTGAAGGAATAGTTTATATGAAAAGCACATAGTTCAATATCTGACAGACAGAAAGTACTCAGAGTACTTGCCACCCCTATTGGAATTATACTTACGATTACAGTAGATACTCTTTGAGTGGTAATTTAGAAAGGCAATATCTTTTAATAAACTTTTCATTACCTTTTCACTCAGGGTTAGAAACAGTCCCCCTTAAAATAAAAGGAGGGGTTTCATTTCATAGTGAATATTTTTCCTGTAACCTGCCCTGCTAGTATAGTCGTGTTGACAAGGAGTTAACCCAGGATGATGGAGAGGCACCCCACAGAAGACAGATGGAGAGGCTAGGGACAGGGTAGATGCAGGTATAAGTCTGGCCTAAACATGCCCACAGTGAAAGGGACTGGACCAAATTTCAGGCTGAGCAAAGTTCACCTTTAGAGCCACCATAAATGGTATCTCCATTAATCCTAACTACAAAAATGTCTTTATGTCTTTTTCTGCACTGTCACTACTCGTCTGGATACCAGCGGGGCTGATGACCTCTTTCCGCTCCAGAACTAATGATTCCTTAGGTTTGGACCGTGGAACCCTGAGCCCAAGTGGCACTCAGTGTCCAGGCATCTTCTCGAACTGTCTACTTAGGAGCTTTAAAGCTACTTTGAACCTACCTTGGTTCAAATCCCAGCTCCCATGTGGATTTCTGTGATGGTAGCTTAATACTGTGGGGCCTCAGTTTCCCTTATATGTAGAAACACAGGTCTAGTAGAAAAAAAGGTGATGATTCAGAAAACATAAATTCAATTTGCCACATGGAAGCACTGTGTGAGATGGCTTGCAGGTTGGTGGGATCATGAGCATTCTGTTTTCATTTCTGCTCCCTCTGTTGGTTATACTATTTATTTACACAAATATGAGGATATGATTATTAAAGGGAGAAGTGAGGGCATGGAGACAAGTGCAAAATACTGTGACACTGGACACACCAACATTTAGTCCATTTAATCTTCAAAACTTAATGTGGAGATCATCAAAGGAGGTCATTTTTTTCTTTTCTTTTCTTTTCTTCTTTCCTCTTTTTTTGGTGAGAGGTGACTGATGTTCAGGAAGGCATTCTCAGTGATCTAATCTCAGCATGATATTTTTTTGAAATTCTGACATTTGATTTCTTGAAATGTAATAGATACAATCATTTATTTCTTCTCTCTGTCAAAGGCCCATCATTGCTATGTAACCACCGTTCCAATCACACTGGGCTCCTCATTTTGAACAATGGAGACCATACTCTTCCTCTTCACACTGGCACCCATCCTCCTGCTTTCTCCCTTTCAGTCTCTTCACAGTCAACCACAGGTCAACCTCTTCTGTAAAGCCTTCCCAAGCTCTACAGCTCACCCAGGCCTCTCCTGGTTTGGAAAGGCTACAGTCATTTTCTACTCCACCAGCGTTCACTGTCTGGTCAAAATGCACAAGACAGTGTACCAGGAGCAAGAGATAAAAACAAACCACATGGACATGGCCTCAGCCCTCGGACACAGGCCAAGGTCTAGCTCCTGGCCTAGCCATCTGCACCAATACTGTCCCACTCATTACACGTAGGCACAGCTTGCTATTGGACTCTCACAGTTGGCCGGACCACCCCAAAGGTGACCGTGTTCCTCTCCACAACGGCAGCCTTCCTCCTCTTCCATCCCGGGGGCTTATTTGCTGACTGATATCCCAAACCTCTTTGTGCTCCTTTCCCTTATATATTTTGTGCAGAATAAATGCATTGAGGGCTTATTAAAGGTCATCTTTCCAGAGTAGAGCCTGAGAGTTTATCCAGAGAGGATGAGTTATAAACACCAGCTTCTATAGACTCAAAGTCTCATAAGGAACCTAGATGAACAAATGCCGTATTACAACTTGACACTGGCTGTAATAGGAGCAAGGCCACTTGTTCTTAAGCAGAGAAGAGACATTTGAGTTTTTCCAGGTAAAGACTGCAGGGGGAGTGAAGTGAAGGGGTGGTAGAGGCATGTGGGGAATGACAAGAAAAGCTTCAGATAGCCCTGCATTTTTGGTTCCAAAACCTACTTAGAGACAAGCAGGTGATCACCTTCACCACACTGCTACCTCCTGCTCTTCCCTGGAAGGACAAGTCTCCAACTGATCCTTCTCTTTCCCTCTTCTCTCCTCTTCCCCTTCTTCCGTCTCCTTCTCCTCCCCCTTCCTCTCCCTCTGCTTCTTCCCTCCCCTTCTCCCCCTTCCCCCCCCCCCTCTCTCATTTCCACGGTACACTCTCCCTGGGAAGCAAAGGACATGGCTGCCTTTCTAAGAAGTCTCTCCAATCACATCACTTCCAATGGCTTCCCATTCTCTTGGTAACTAAATGCCATACCCTCTTCTTGGCCATTAAGGTCCAACATGACCTGCCTTCTGGCTCTAAGTGGGTAATACTCTTTCTTTAAAATGACTATACACTCGAGCTTCCCTGCTGTTCCTCAAACCTGCTCTGCTCAGATGTCCCAGAGGCTCTAAGCTGGAACTTCTGCTTGTTTCCAAGGCTCATTATTCCTAAGCTACACGGATACGACCCTCGAGTTTTCTCCTTGTCTCAGCTCAAAGCATTCCCTCAACTTGCTGACAACACTGAAGATTTTGGTAGTTGCCTCCAACTGTGATATAGAATTAACTTGAAGTTGGAAACTTAACACTGACTTAGATATTAATTGCTATGAAATGACAATAAACAACCTATTTTTGGCATGAATTAATCCTAAATTTATGCTTTTTAGTTTTTTAAAACAATCTTCCTTTATAAAAACCCCCATGAAGGCTGCAGAGACCACCTCTTTGGTCATGAAGAGATGACTATTTCATTCAATCATCTAGGAAATATTAATATTGACTAAAGGCCCAAGATACGTCAGCAAGTGAACTGGGTATTAGTTAGATGTGAATGAATAAGACAGGAGCTCAAGGCAGGGAGACAAGATGACACATAATTATCACACAATACAATGAGAGGAATAAGAGGGCCACACCAGAAAGCCTGCTCCAGGACCTCAGTGGTGGCCTAATCATTTCTTCTTCTGTTTAAGAAGTAGAGGGAGATGCAAGATTACCCTCGAGGGCCCATGCCCTGTAAAAGCTGAGCAGGTGCAAAACTTATCAGCCACTTAACCTGACATATTTAACCAGAGATAAAGTGTTATTTGACATTCAGAAATTAAGGACAAATGGTAAACAGTGTGCTAAATGACTGTAATTAACATCACAGCTGCATAGACCAGCCGGGTACTATGGAGTTGTCTGAGCAGGGAAGGAAGAGGGGAAGCAAACCAGACCTTCTAGGTCCTCGCCCTGAAAAGCTGCACCTGAACTGGGGCTCAGGCCTCACAAGATCACCACCTTCCTCCAGTCACCTGAATCCACTACTTCTGGCACTATGCAAACCTCCAGAGGCTCAGGCCTCTTCCTCTTTCTAGCTCTGTGTAGATCAGGGATGGGAGACCATTCCAGACATCTCTCCCCCTCCTCCTAAAATACCTTTGCAAGTGGTCTCTTTGCTTTTACCCTTCTCCCTCCAGAAGCCAAGGGTCTGTTGGTATGAAGTTCAAGTCCTACAATTCCCTGCTATAAAATCCCATGGGCTTCCTATCACCCTTTAAATAAAACTGGGACTCTATAAAGAAGATACACAAATATCCAATAACCACATGACGAGACTCAACACCATCAATCTTTACAGCTAGGCAAATTTAAACCACAATGAGACACATGGTTTTAAAATGGCCCAAAGACGTTAAAAAGACACCTCAACAAAGATATACAGATGACAAATAACCCAAAAAAAGATGTTTCATATCATAAATTATCAAAGAAATGCAAAGTTAAACAACAATGAGATACCATTACACATTTGAATGACCCAAATCCAGAAAACTGACAACACCAAATTCTGACAAGGATGGGGAGCAATAAATCTTGCTCGCTTCTAGTGGGAATGCCAAATGGTAGAGCCACTTTGGAAGACAAAACATGGATGGATAAATGAACTTTCAAATGTCCAAATGAAGGGTATTATTCAGGGCTAAAAAGAAATGAGCTGTCAAGCCATGAATAGACATGGAGATAGCTTAAATGCATAGTAGTAAGTGGAAAAATGTAAATATGAAAATACTACATAACAGTGTCATTCTAAGTACAGTCCATAAAAGTCCATAACAGTCCATAAAAGGTGAAACAATTGAGACAGTCGTGACAGGAGTGTGGGGATAGGTAGCCATGAAAAGAGGAGTTTTCAAGCAAATATACTTTGTAAGACGCCACAGTGGCATGTGCCATTATACATCTGTCCAAACCCACAGAATGTTCAACACCAAGAATAACCTCCAGGTTCTATTATGGGCATTGTGTGATAATGACATGTCAATGTACGTTCATTTATTATACTAAACGTACCCCTCTGGTGGCATATGTTGGTAATGGGGAAGGTGATGCAAGAGTGGAATCAGAGGGTAAATGGAAAAATCTCTGTGCCTTCCACTCTGTTTTGAAGTGAACCCAAAACTTTCCTGAAAAACAAAGCCTATCAACACGAGAACACATACAAAGAGATATCACCTTTTAACAACTAGGATGGCTATTACCTTTTAAAAAGTAAAAAGTTCTGGCAAGGATGTAGAAACTTGGAGGCATTTATTTATTGCTAATAGAAATATAAAATGGTATAGTTGGTGTGGAGAAAATTTGACCTTTCCTCAATGAGTTAAACACAGAATTACCATACAGCCCAGCAATTCTGCTCCTGGGTGTATAACCAAGGAAACAGAAAATTGTTGTTTAATCAAAAACTTATACATGCTTGTTCATAGCAGCATCATTCACAAATAGACATTGGTACAAAATGAAATAAAGGGGGGCATTAATTGGAGAATAGATAAAACAAAAGCTAGGAGATCTATGCAATGGGATATTATTCAACCAGAGAAAGGAATGAAGTTCTGATATGTGATATGACCCAGAGGCCCCTAAAGTTCCAAGTTAAAAAGGAGCCACAAAAGAGCAAATGCTACATGGTTCCATTCATCAGAAATATCCAGACTGAGGAAAACACACAGAAAGAGAAAGCAAATCAGTGGTTCTTCGGGCTAGGAGAGAGGGGATGGATAGACTGATGAGAATGGATACAGCGGTCTCCTTCTGAGCTAAGGGAAATGTTCTGGGACTGGACAGTGGTGACAACTGCACAATATTGTAAGCTACTGGATTGTTCACTTCAAATGGAAAAAGTGGTGACTATTTTGTATGGTAACACTACCACCACCATACCAATAATAAAGAAGCAAAACCAAACCCTTCGTCCTGCCCTCTTTTGTGATTTCCCTGAACAAGTCAACCCTGAAGCCACTGGGAGTCCAGCAGTCAGCTGCCAGGATCAGCACACTGAACTGTAATTATCTGCACTTTGCTTATTGCTACATTTATATGTTCTTATTTATTTCTGTCTTCGATGCCGGTATACACCCACTGGAATGAACCTTGCTTTACTTGTTCACCAGTTAGAATTGCCAGACCAGCAAATAAATAATGTGATATGGGGGACATATTTGTACTAAAAATCCGTGAAATATTTGTCCGAAATTCACTTTAACTGCTTATGCTCTATTTTGTCTGTCAGCCTGGTTACCACTGTATTCCATGAGCACTGTGTAGGTGCAGAATAAATATTTATAAACATCAAATGGATAAATAATGGCTAGTCCAGGCTGCTTATGCTCACAAATAAGGAATCAGTCATCTATTAAATACTTCTGTTGGGCACTATACTATCCTAGCAGCAAACAAAGTGGAAGGGAAGCTAAGGAGGTTGGGGAGTCAGCAGGTCCCAGTGGGCTTTTTCCTGTGTCCCCTACAGCACCTGACAGTGTGAGAAGCAGAGCTGAGCACAACTGGTGCCATGTGCATCATTCAGAACTTCTGCCCTTTAAAAATGGTAACTTGAGAGAGAAGACAGGAGTCAATTTCCCGGTACCACGATACAGTAAATGCAACCCAGGGAAAGCAAACATCTCCAGATACAGAGAGGAAGGATTGCCTGGGAAGCAACTCACTGAGGATTTGTACACACCAGCGGGAATTTAGGAAGGAGAAGGTGGGGAGGGGAGTTTCAGGGCAGTGGAAGGCCACTTCAAATCCCAAGAGCCATCCCATCCCAGAATGCAGGTGCCATCCTCTCTCCCTGACCCAGCTCTCCCTGGAGTCTTAAAATCCCAGTCCTGTCCTCACAGGGCCCCCTGTTTCTGGGCTCAGATGCACAGAGATTGGTGAAATGCAAGGTGGTCAGGTCGCATCTCTGCTTCCTCACTGCCACTGAGTGCACTGCTGCCTGTGGCCACCATATTCTGTTTCTACAGATGAGGACTTGGACCCTGAAAGCCCTCAGAACTGGCTTCCTCCAGCCCTTCCAGCACCAAATTCCCTCAGCTCTCTCCCTACTATCAACCTCTCTTATCTGCAAGCCTTGGAAAGATCTTACCAGTCCCCAGAACACCTGAGCCAAGTCACAGTATGCACCTCCCCAGCTCTGCATAGACTATTCCTTCACCTTAACCTAACACCTCCCACCAATCCAGCAGCTTTCCCACTCGACTTTCCCTCAAGAGGAACTCCTCTATCTGTGGCCCTCTGAAGTCAAGCTGGAAGGCCCTCAATCCTTACACCAGCTCAGGCCTCAGACAAACGCCTTTTTAGTCATTCTCGATGCACAGTAGTGACCCTAACTCTTGTATTTACTGGGCACTCCCTCCTGGTCAAGTCCATTCTAACATTTCTGTATGATTACTTTAACTCTCCCAAGAACTCCATATAGTAAGTGCCACTGTAAGAGTGTAATAAATAGTATAATTAGCTAGCACAGGAATAGGCAGCTCCTAGGGAAAAGGTCTAAGACAAAGTTGGGTGATCGGCCACATTGATAAAAATTAAAATAAGAAAAGGTAGTGAACCAGGACATTGAAACCAGAATGGACTTTCTCAGGCAACATGGAATGCAGCCCTTCCCTATTAAGTTCCTGAGTTTTAAAGAACTTAAAATGCAGAATAATCAGTTTTACTTTAAAATTTCCATTTCCTTTAAACGCTACATCTGAGTAACTTTAAACCCACAGAGCAACCTGTGATAGGTGTCCACTAAACAACTGAGCAAGCCCTGTGCTATGCTTGTCCGAAGTTCCTCTCTGAGTGGCCACGTGGTAACCTACTCTGGATCCCTCCTGGAAATCCAGGAGCTAACTCTCCTCTGCTTCCTTTCCATAAATACTCTCCTAACTTCTTCCTTTCGTCCACAATTTATTTCATCCTTGGACTTCATGAGACAATAAGCTGGGGTTTACAGAGTTTGTATGGAATTCACTGTTTCACTATTATCATCCTCCTCATTTCACACAGGAGGCACAAATGGGTTGAGCGACTTTCCTGAGGGTCACATGGCTAAGTCAGCAACAAAGCAAGAACCAGGGATCCTCAGCTCTGCACCACTAACCCAGATGTCCCCAGAGAAGCTGTCTGGGTGTGGGGGGTGGGGATAAGCCTCCCTGTGTCAGGATCCTAGCCTCTGGCCCAGAGGGACACAGGCTGCTCAATCAGTGGGACTTGATACTCCTTCACTGACAGAACAGAACTGAATCACAGAAGGAAAAAACCTTACATTTTGAACATCACACATTCAAATAAGGTTTAGAATTTAACTATCTTGTTTGAATAAACACTTGCCTTCCCCACCATTACAATTGCCTTTGCAAACTGCCCTTGCATCTTCTGGCCACTGGCCCAGGAGCCCTTCTAAACTCTACTACCCCCTTGTATCTCCAGGCCTGCTTCAGGGAACTCTGCAGGGCAGAAGATTAAGTGGCACTTTGCTACCTGTGAGGACATTAGCAGTTAGAGTAATTCACACTGAAGTGTTAATGAAGCTGCAAGTTGAAGGGGAGTAGGAAGGGGAAGGGGTTTTAAAGCAAGAGCTGAGTAAGACCTGTCTTTGTGGCATGCACCCAAAACTCACTGGAGTTCTTTCCGGAATGTGGGGTCACCATGAACACTCCCAATCGGCCTGTCCATGTCCCTCATTTTTCTGTTTCTCCTCTAAGTCCCAGAGCCCCCATATTTTGTTGGGGTCTCTATGAGTTAAAACAAAAAACAAACAAACTAAAAAAGAAAGATCAATGCTTGATCCTGCATGTGAATCTCTTCTACTTTCTAGCTTTGTGACCCTGCCCAGGTAATTTAACACCTTCTGACCTTGTAGGTCATCATTTGTGATCTGGACTGGAGCATGGGGTTACCCACGTCCACCAGAGTCCTGAGTTCTGAGAAATTCCTTCACAGGTGTTTCTCTCCCCACTTCCCCCCAAAAACCTCTGGTCAAATAAGTCTGGGAATCAAGTTACACAAGGTTAATCCTTGATCCTACATATCTTCTCAGGGATGCCACCATGCTCATTTTTGATGGCATCCTCCAAGGGGAAGATACATCTTTACTCCCCCAAATACATTTGAGAACGTGCTATGTGCCATGAGTAGTGTGGCATCCTCTCTGCCCACAGTGAACGTTCTGAGGCTCATCTTATAGGCCTCAAGGCAGAAGCACTAACATAAAAGCTCCCTGGGCCTGAAACTGCTACTGAGATTTTAGCAGTTCTGAAAGGAGTGTAACCTCAATGGTCACTGGCTGGAAGCTTCAGGTAGGTTGCTTTGCCACCCACGCTGAGCTCATGCCTAACACCTCTCCCTGTCCCTACCCCATCCTTTATTCTTTGCATTATGCCTTGTGTCCCTGCTAGATTCTGCTGTGCTGGGGGAAATCAGGATAGTATGAGCCACATCATAAGCAAAACTCCTATGGAATGGATGGATGGGTGGATGGATGGTTGATGGATGAGGGATGGTTGATGACGGATAATGGATGGGTAGACATGATATGAAGATAAAAGTTCTGATCAAGATTTACCATCCCTACATCTGGACCTCAGGCCTCTGTAAGCAGATTGCACAGCCTTTGGGCCTCAGTCTCCTCCCACATGAAGTGGAAAGTCAGCCCGATTGGAGCCAAGCAGGTAGCATGTGTGAGTAAACAGGACACTGGGGGTCACATGGTGGGCCGGGGAATCACTGTCTTGCCTAAGAAGACCTGAATTTGAGCCCCAAGGAATGTGTCCTTAGCAAAGTAGGGGCTCCCCAAGCTACTTCTCAAAGACAGATATCTCCTTGATAGGTGGATATCTCCTAATATCAATTATTAGAAGTAAATGTAATTACTTTGAAAAACATCTGCAGTCTCAACTAAACCTGTCTGTGGAGTATGCTTGCCCCATGCACCACCAGATCCTGATCTGTGATCCAGCTAATCATGAGCCAGTATTTACTCAAGTTCCCCTGTCTACATATCATCTTATTCAGTTCCCCATGAATTCTGGAGCCAGTTACTATTATCCGTTTTAAAAATGATTAAAAAAAAAAAGGCTCAGAGAGGCTAAGTAATGTAGCCATCATCAGAAAATAGAGTTGGAGCCAAATTTAGATATAGGCTGGACTGATGCTTGATTCCACAGATTTACCGAATGCTGTATGATCTACTGCCTCCTCTTGTGCATATGCGATGGCCTCCCAAGTATGAAAGGCCATTTGTTCTATCTGTGCATATCTACCTTTGTGGAGGCAGGTGAACATCTCACTTCTATGAACATGATGTACCTCCCATGTTCTAGGCCCTTCATATGGTCTCTTATGCAGTCCACAGCAGCCCTGTGAGGCTCCCTGTTTCTAGTCTCCTAACAAGGACACAGGTTCATCTGGTCACAATGTCCCAGGACCTGCAGCTACTGACTTGTGGATGTAGATCCACTCATGTTTATGCAGCAAGCTGTCCATGAATGCAGCAGTGTGGAAGTAGGCCACCATCTGTACACACGCAAGGATGCTGGTACTTCAGGAAATATCCAGAAATATTCAGGGGTGAAAAGGGAGGGGATACACATGGCCATTTTAAGTAAATCACTTGATGAGTACAATTAGGTCACTGTGTCCCCTCTCTTGACCTCTATATCCCTCCATTTTCTGCTCTTCTCCATGCTGCCTTTTTGAACCCACCTTTGACTGGCCCAGTGGGATGTTGCTAATGTAATGAGTTAATGCTTTTGCCTACAAGGGAAACATGTCCTGAGTCCCAAGTGCTACTTATCTAATGAGACTGCAGTTACATTAATTATATCTAAATGTCTCCACTTATACCATAAATTTGCCTGCACAGCCCTGCTATTATCCTGCTCTCTAGCTCCTTTCACAGTCTCTGAGTCCTCCGAGGAATTCCCAGCAGATCTGCCAGCCCAAAATAGCAGAAACAGGGCTCACAGATAAACCTCCCTGGTTATCTGAAGGTCTTCTTCTCCTCATTTCCATTGTACAATCCTCTGTGAGCCAGTAGAGCACTGTAGAGAACCAAAGGAGCCCAGGGGCAAGGGGAAACCTAGGGTCAGACATAACCAGTTTGCATCCACACTCTGCTACTGACCATCTGGGTGGCCATGGTGTTCTCACCACATTTCTCACAGCATCAACCTTGTTAGATTAGAGGGTTACAATCACAGCAAGTAGCAGATGAATCTGATCTTCCCATGCCCCAGGTGAGTCTCCCTGGGCAAAGGCGTCTCAAGCAGAAAATATTTATTGGGCACATGGTATGTGCTGAATATGATGTTTGGCCCTGGGAATTCATGGATGAAAGAAAATTGTCCATTTCTACACTTGGCAGGAGCAGAAAAGAGAAAAGTTCTGTATTGCTCAAGACTGATATTAACCACTTCGTTGTTTCTTAACAAAGATATGACGTTGGGAAAATTATTTAACTTCGTGGCCCTTCATTTTCATTATCGACAAAATGAGAATAGCAATTACTTTCTTGATATAGCAGTGATGATCAAAATAATATGCAAAATTCCTAGCTCAGATATGTGCTACAGCCTGTACTCAACTAGTGAAAATTTTCGGTTTATATCATATGGAAATGACTCAGGGGATCAGAGTCATCATCCCGAACTCAGGCTTCCCTGAAGAGAATTCCTGTGTATGAAGATCCACTCAGGTGTCTGCAGTAAGCTGTCCACGAAAGTAGTGCTGCGAGCTAAGGCCCAGTTTACCCATCTGTGCAGTGAAGGGACATCTCTGCTTCCTGGAAAGAGCACAGGCTTGGGGATCAGATCTTATCTGCCCCTATAGCCTTGGAGTACAGAACCTGCAAGGGCTGCTTTCACCATCTCCCCCCAACCCCAGAAGCATAATCCCTGGGGACACCATGGGCCATGTGTTTATGGATCAGAGCACAGTGGCTCACATAAGGCAGGCGTCATGAACATTCAGAGTGAAGAGGAGGAAGAAGTGGACAGAAGGAAAAGATATCACCCTGCAGCCTTATGGTAAAGACCGTATGAAATGGCACAGATGTAGAGCTGTGTGGTTCGCTCCTAACCAGGAACTCAGTCCTGCTGCTCAAGAACTAAATGGGCTGTTTTGGTAATTCAGATTCCACGCACATCAAGGGTCATACACAGGGACGGTTCTGTGGCAGGAGAAACATCTCACGGAGCTCTGCAGCTGGAACGCCAGGGTGCAAAACCAACCCACAACATGGAGGAGCCTCACGAACACCATGCCAGGGGTCAGAGGCCAGACACAGAGCTTCATACATTGTATGACCCTGTTGGGCCGAAATGTTCAGAATGGGTTGACTCATAGAAAACAGATTCATGGTATCCCGGGACCACGGGGCAGGAGAGTGGGGAGTGGGCCCTTCTCGGGTAGGAGTTCCCACTTAGGACGATGAAAATGCTGGAAAACTAGATAGAGAAGATGGCTGGACAACACTGTGTGCATGCTGTCAAATGTTTTAAAATGTTTAAGTTTGTTACATGAATTTCACCTCAGTTAAAAAAAAGTCTCCAATACCATGCATGCTTGTATTATGTTATACACTTATCTAATAACTCAGTGAAAATAAGTACATTGTTATTGATCCCCAAAATAATTAGCTATCATCCGTCATGTCATCATGTCTGTCTGGGCTCTTACTTCAAGGCCACCTGTCCCTCCTCAGCTCAGATTCACAGATTGAGCTTCCTTCTCAGAGACAGAGCTCCAAGGGTGTGGAGCGAGAGCTCACGTCCCTCCCACATTCTACTCCAGCACTCCGTAGACCTGGCCAGGGTAGTCACAGTCTTGGGGTCTTCTGGACACCAGCTCTACCCTCCCAGCCTAAGGAGTGCTGACCAACCTGCCGTGCCTGCACACATCCTGGCCAGGGGTGTGGGAGTTCTCTGGGTGGATCCTTCTCTTCCTTGACTCACAACTACACAAACAGGAGGTCATAGTTTTATATTCAGGGTGCTATTCAAGAACTGTGACCTCAGGTAAGCTGCTGCAGACTTTTTGTAAATTGGAGGTGCTGCCCCACCCAGCCAGCACCTATCAGAGTGCGGAGGTGTCACGATCTAGTGCACAGGACTCCCCTGCAAAGTGTGTGACAGTCGGTGTGGCTCCTTTGACCCACGCAGGCAAAGGGGCCCAGAGGAGCAAGGAGGTGCTGAGTGAATTTTCCAGAGTATGAGTATTTCTGCATCCAAAAGGATGTTACTAAAAATAGCAAACTTTCTATGGATGATTTCATATTAAATCTGTTCAATTTCCAAATCAAAGCCTTATTACCTTCCTTCCCCATCCCTACAGCCTCAGGACACCAGGCACAGGTGCTCAGTGCATGGAAGGCTGAGCCACAAGTGTCAACACAAATCAGCCACATTAGGGGACCCCCGAGAGAGCATCTGCTCCCCAAATTTCAGACTCAATCCAAGGAGTGAGGATTTGATTTAGCGTTTGATGCAGACAGAAGCTCCTGTGGGTGGGGAGAGAGGGTGGTACAAAGAACCAAGGGTGGGTGAAGCTAAGTCCCCAAAGCAAAAGTCATCCATTATTTTCAAGGAAGCATGTTAAGCTCATGGTGTGACTCTGTGATGAAAGATTTTTTTGTGGTAGCCACTGAGATGTCCAAGGTGAGACCAGAGGAGAAGGTGATAAAATGCCTTGTCTTTGCTGTGTGTTTAGCTCCCAGCCCTACCTGCCCCGATCAGTGTCTGTTTCCTATAATATGGAATCTAACACACATTCTTTGACAGACTCTTGCTCAAAGATTGATTGAGAGAAGAGCACCTGCCTTGCCAGGTAGACTTCAATCTAGACCTCGACGGTTCCAGGACATGGCTCACACAACATAACACCCTCCTGCTGCATATTTAGCCTCCCACTCAGTACCTCAGTATTATAAAATAATAACAGGAGAAATAACAATAATATTGCTTTTGTAAAATCACCAGCTTAGGGCTCTTGCTGTGCAGCATCATTTGAATTGATTTATATGTCCTTGGTTTTCTGACAGTGTCAGTCAAGGTCTAGTGTCCCAGCTGAGTTGCAAATTGCATCTCCGTCCACTGGGTTCGCCTGATACATGACGTGATCATCCCATCAAACTCAGCCCATGTAGAAAGGAGGCGGGCTGTGAGCCCTACCAGCCACTCCTCTCAGAACGAGTGGGCTCCAGGTGCTGTCCCTCTGCCCCAGGACGCAGCACAGGAACGGGGCGGATGTGCAGAACCGAAGGGGTAAAGGTTCTACCTCCCTGCTGTCAACAAGCCGAGTCCCTCCTACAGGTCACATTAATAGGGCAGGGTCTCTTCAGGAGTCCTTTAGGGAAAAGCTGATGTTCAAAAAGCCAAACTACCTGATTTTCCTTCTGTGTCACCAGTCTCAGAAGAATGGCAGACATACCAGGTCTCTAGCACATACTTACTGAATCAAAGGATGAACTACTGTCGTTACCTAGTAACTCCTCAGGCTGGAGATACTTTACAAAACAACTGATGCAGGTTCTTATATTCATGTCAAAATTCATGACCAAAGTATTCCTGTCAGGCCCATCCAACCCCAACTTCAGAGCATGTTATACAGAAATACAACAAAACCCCATAATTACAAGAGGAATCCTTGAACTTACCTAACCTTGTAGGCAAAAGTATGCACCTGCCAATGTTGGAAATAGGGACCACCGGTATATATATCATCACTCCTAGCAAACCACGTCCTTTTAATTTTCTCCTCAAAGTTACCCTCTAATTAGCAAACATACTTCTTGTTCCCCAAATGCCAGTGCGCATCATTAGAACTGATCCAGTGCAGAGATAATTCCTCACTTGCTAGTTTTTATTCATATTTACCCACCAGATTCCCTGCAGAGTGCTTGGCACTGTGCAAAGATCCGAAAATACCAGATGGGTGATGGATGTCTTGGGGGAAGGAGTTCCCTCTGCCGGGTCTCTCTGGAACCTGGATGTTGGGGCTGCTGAAGGCAAGATTCCATGCTTGGCTGGGATTCTGCCTGAGATGCCAGGGAGACTGAGCTTACACTACAGCCAGTTTCACCCCTCAGAACCCCGGCTCAGACAGTGCCATGGTTTGAATGTGTCCCCCCAAGTGTCATGTACTAGAAACTTAATCTCCAAACTAATGTGTTGATGGTATTTGGAAGGAAGGCCTTTGAGATGTAACTAGGCTTAGATATGGCCATATGCGATCAGTGTTTCTTCCTCAAGAAGAGAAAGAAAGAACCAAGTTTTATGCTCCCTGTTTCACCATAGCAAGAGAAAATGACTCTAAATTTGTGCCAGTGACTGGATATCAGATGTTCGCAGCTCCAGAGCCATGAGCCAGATAAAGTCTATTGTTTCTAACTTACACAGCCTGTGTTATTCCATTACAGCAGCCTAAAATGGACTAAGGAAACAGGGAAGGGGAAGGACAGTGTCCAATACCAGCAGGTATAAAACAAATAGCTGTCATCTTTCTAGGGTCCTACTACAATGGCATGCTGCCACATATCCATTCTAGAATGGCTGGAGTAGCAGGCCGTGTCCAGGATCAGTTCAAGTACCAGAAACTGGGTGCTAGACTTGAAGACTGATCATTGCCATAGGCATATGCTCCACGGTCTCCCCAGTTTACCTCAGTCTCACCCCACCCCCACCATCATGGAAAGGAAGTGGGAGGGAGGGAAGAGGGAAAGGAGGAGGTAAGAAGAGATGAGTCAGAGAGAAGTAGGTCAGACTCCTACTCTCTGAAGCATCCTCATGGGATGCCAGCTTTGGGCTTCCCTCTGCTTCCTGCACACACTTCGCCAGCCTTGGCTGCCAGCCTTGGAGCATGCCCACCCAGGACAGGGAACTTAGCACCTCCCAAGGCTGCCCACAGCCTGTTTCTCCTTGGGCCACTCACAGACCCACTTCCATGCTTATGGGATCTGAACTATTCCCCAGATTTTAACCAACTCCATTCCTGTACTGCAATATCCCATATACATGTGCTCATGTTCCAAAAAGCTGAAATGTTTGAGAATTGTTATCTCAGAATAAGCATTGAAAACACATTTGTAGTTTATTTCCTAAAGTTTGGTGACTTCTCCGAAACTGAACCAACAACTGTTTCAAGACTTCTGATTGAAACTCACAGAGCTTAATGAGCAACTTGGAAATTCAGAAAATTCACAAAATATTTTGGGTTCAAAGGTAGGGCCCTGAGGGGTCCTCCAAGAGAGTAATTTCAAAATTGTGAATGTAGACATGTTTTTATACAAAATATCATATGGTGCTATAAAAAACTGCTTCCATCCTCAATCGCACTTGGGACATGTTAGGTTAAGGATATGTCTAGATTGCAGCCCTCCTCAGAGCCTTTGATAAGATGATTCCCTTTAGGACACTCCAAGAATCTCCAGAACAGAATGCATCCTCACCTTCCCTGATTATAGAATTCACATCGTGTGGGCTACCTCCTGTCATAATAGGCCATGCTACTTTAATAGAGAAAAGCTGACCGACTGCCTCCATAACCTTGGGCAAATCACTGAGGCATTCTAAGCCTTGGATTTCTCCTCAGCAATCCCAACCATCCTACTGAGAAAGGTAGAGCTGCAGCACGCAGGAGGCACAAGTACTCATGCTGTTCTTCTCCGGACTCAGTGACATCCACAAGTTTGAAAGGAACCCATTTGTTTACCCTCCCAGCCTCACAGCCAAATGTCAGTCCCAGGAACATTTTCACATCTGTTTTCCTAACCTTCAACCACAGAAAGAAAAACAGCCTTTAACCTCAGCAGACACAGCAATGGGACCTGCGAGCAAAAGATGAGTCTTACTGTTTAACGTAATATTTTCCTACAGAGATAGCAGCCAATTCCATTTCCTTTCTCCAAAGCCAGGTGAAGAATGTGTCTGATGGGCAAGAAGCATCACTCCTGCATAATACAGTTTAGGAGGAAGCTATGATGAGCAAGCTCTCCTATCATTTCTGAGAACTGCTGGACTTTAGTGGACTTACACAGGAAGAGTCAGGATCTGGCAAACTGAGACATGGCTTACCTCGGTAAGCCCTTCTCCCCAAAGGTGTTTGTACTGTTCCTAGGCCAGCTAGATTATTGACTCTCTACAGTGTGCTTGTCCCTGGTGTGTGGGCCTGTGAGTGTGTGCAGGACAGAAAAAGAGAGAGACAGAGAGAGAGATAGAGAGGTTGGTACCGACACTCCCCAGGCAATAGGACTCCCACAAAGAGAAACAAACAAAGAAAACAAACACCTAAGGGTCAACTCCTAATTCACTGGAGCCTTAGATACCGTCAGGCTCAGAAGCTCCTGGAACATGGCTTTGGGTAGACTAAAGCCTTCCTTTCCACAGACATCGAAGCATTTCTGACATGTAGTAGATACTATAAAGTCAGGAAACTTACTGATAAGGAATTTCTAATTTATTACGGGAAATAGAATGCACATCTTCAAATAACAGTGATAAGCAATATGGACCAGATTGTGCTCAACGATTCCCCTCCACTAACTCACCCCCACTCAAGGAGGAAGGCGCTCCTTACTAAAGATGAAGAAAGCAAAGCACATGGAAAGAAAGCCACTTGCCCAGGAGGAAAGAAGACTGCTGGGATGCACCACAGTATTCTGCCCCCAGAGACGCTGCGCTCAGCCACTAAGGTTCTACTCCCAGTGCAAAAATGAATACTGCAACTTAGGCTGAATGTGTGAGGAAATGAGTGTTATAGACTGAATAGGTGTTCCCCTAAAATTCACATGCTGAAGCTCTTACCCATGACATGATGGCAGCCTTTGGGGTGGGGTGATTAAGTCATGAGGTAAGAGTGTTCAGAAGTTGGAATTGCACCCTTAAGAGAAAAGATGTGAGTATTGATCTATCCACCATGTGAAGACTCAGCAGAAAGGGGACCATCTGCAAATCACGTGGGTCCTCTTCAGACACCAAATCTGCCCATATCTGGATCTTAGACTCTTTCATTTCCAGAACTAGGAGCAATAAATGCTTGTTATTTAAGTCCCTGTGGCTGTGGTAATTGTTCACTCTGCCTATGGTACTTGTTAAAGCTGTCCAAACTAACTGAGGCAAGACAGTACTTCATCTGATTCACTGCAAGGTAAAATATAATGATGATACCATGGGGCAACCTCTCCACAAGCTCTTCTTTAGAAGCAAGCCCTTTCAATTCCTTTTTCTGCTCAGACTTCCACATGTGCAAAAGGGCTTCTGCTATCCTCCACTCTCGGGCTCCACTTGGAAGAACTAACCCTGCCCACCTGGCAGAGCAGCCCCAAAACATTCATGGTATTGGAGTCAATTTCTTGGCAGGGCTTATTCAAGTGGACTATCAAATACTGACCCAAGAACACAGAGTTCTTCAAACGATTAGGAGTCTGATGCTAAGAAAAATATAGTTTCCTCACATTGATACATAGGGATCATTTGATGCAATCCTTTTGACAGTGCAGAGAATGGAGTTTTTGTCTTCGCCCTACAGATAACTATACTGAATGAAAAGGTTGAACTGGTTTCCAAATGGAAAGGCAGACTGAAAATAACCTTGTGCTCCAAACTCAGTAACCCTGAAAGCTTGCCACATCCTACGCATTCTTCTGGATCTTTCTCTGCTCATTCCCCTTAAAAGCACACATCTCAGCAACCTCTTGATGTTTCACTGAACAAAATCTCCCGAGCTTTGAAGTGATATAGGGCAGTGTTGCTTGACCTTAGAGGAACATTTTGCCAGCATTTTGGGGGAGAAACCAGAGAAGTAGCTAAACATCCTACCCTGCTCAGGACAGCTCCTCCCTCAGCAGCAGTGCCAAGGTTAAGAAAGCCTGCAAACAGGGTACGCAGGGAAAATTACAGCTAATCTTGAACTGTTCTGAGTACTTTTTATGTGTTTAATTAACTAACTTTCAAAATAGCACCACAAGATTGGTAACGTTATAATTCCAAATGGAAGCAGGAGAGTTTATTTTGGTTTCCCAAGGGCATCGATCTGGGGCTTAAACCTCAGGACCCACGCCATAAGCTATCCTGCAGACAGCCCTTCATAGTCGAACATAACACTGTCCATATTCATCCTGGAGGTAGGTGTGGAAGGCACTGCAGCACAGAGAACCAAGGCCAGAGAATAGGTGATGGTATATGGAGCTCCAATGAGAACAAGGCAGACTTAGAGAGTGCAGACATCCCATTCAATGGGGCTCAGCTATCATCAGGAAGGGCTTCAGCAGAAAGGGTGGTAAGACTGAGTTCATATCCTCAGTGGCATAAGCAGATCATGGCCTGGGATTTGCATGAGTATTAAATGCAATGCAGAGTATTCATGGGCTGACCTTGAGATGGCCCCCAAGGACCCCAACTCTGCCTCTGTATAATCCATTCCCAAGATCAGAAGGATTAGGGCTTCTGCCTCACTTGCTGTCTCTTGCTGCCTCTGATAAAAGCCAGGTGCCATGCTGTGAGCTGCCCTAAAGAAAGGAACTGGGGATGCTTTTAGGCAAAAGCCTGCAGTCACTGAATCCTGCCAACAGGCATTTGATGAACAAAGATGCGGCTCTTCCTTAGGAGGACGGCCACACCTTCACTGCAGCCTGGAGGAAGAATTGGGCCCCGTCAGCCAGCTCAGCCACACTCAGATTCTGGACCATAAACACTGAGATAATGTTTGCTGTTTTAAACTGATAACCTTGGTGGCAAATTGTTACACACTAATACAATGCATACCAGATCCTTTGCAGGCACTACTTCAGACCCTCCTAGCCTCCCCTGGCTCTGACTCCGATCATCTCTAAAATGACCAGCTATTCCTGGGCTCCAGGGTACAAACAGATTCTGCTGTACCTTCTCTCCTCCTTACACTGAGGTAAGGAGGAGAGAAGGTACAGCAGAATCTTTGTGTATACCTCTCTCCTCACACCTGCCTTGAACTACCAAACATGTCTATTTTGCAGGGAAGAAAAACTTGCTCTGGATTGAATGTATGACCAAGGGCAGAAAGGAACAATGGATAAGTGATTTCTCCTTTCTTGCCACCCAGAAATGACATCTTGAGGTGCATTTCATACTCAGGCACTGCTCTGTCATACCTATAAGAGTATCACAAACAGAAACCAGAGTTATGGCACCTGAGAAACACTTACACCCACTCAACTAGATCCATGCTCTGCCCACAGTTTAGCATCATTGGCGCCACATAAATGGAATTGATCCACCTCGCTATGCTCTGGAGAGCCTGTGAGATGACCAGCTTATGAGACACGTGTAGAGCGAACCTGGGGCAATCAGGTGACCAGTGTTCTCACCTACCCTATCACAGTGGCTGGTCCAGCCACCCTCACCTGCTGAGACCCCACCTATAAAGTTGACTTTATTTTCAAGAACAAAAGCATGGAGTATCCATTGTTGTATTACTTATACACGTCTGGAGATCAGTATCTGTAAAAGACTGAAAAACTGTGATAATTTAATAATGTAATCTACTTAAACCCTCATACACACACACACATACACACACACCATATATTTGAACCATATTACCACTTAAGTCAATTCACTCAGTTTCCACCTGAGTAATAAATAAAGAGGATTTTTGATACTATCTTCCCTCAGATAAGTGCCCTGTAATAAGTCATTTACCACAATAAGCCTCAGTTTTCTTGGGAGCAAAACTAAACTATATTAGGTCTGCACAACCTCCACAACACTAGTGACAATAACAGGAAATAATATTGGAGGAAAACTTTGCAGTAGGAACAGACGTTTCTGCCAATGCAGACTGTTGTTCCTATAGTACTGCCCAGTTCATTTGGGGCAATCAAGTGTTTTGTATTTCCCACAATTCCCTGGGGGGCACATTAGCGTTACAGACATACAAACAAAGAAGCTGGTCCTTGATTTTAAGTTTCAAAATAGAGTTTGATTTTAATGGAAAATTGAAATTTAAGGGTGAATAATTAGGAGTTTCAAAAGCCTAGGAATTTGGGTGTGACTGATAACTTTAGACTATGATGTGATCAATACTCTTTTCTCAGCCTAGAGACAAGGTAACTTTTGTTTGTTCTGGGGCAATCTGAGAGAGCTGCAAAGAAAGAGAAGCTGGCTATAGCTCGGATATGTTTCCTGGTAAGAGACCCTACCCTCTCTTCCCATACCCCGAGACTTGGCTGAGCATGCTTATTGCAAATGAAGACTGAGAGAACTCAGAGGAATCCCTGGGCAGGAGGATCTGTGCCATCTTTGGGTCGAGCTTGGGAACACAGGTGATCTTCTGAGTTTCCCAGGTTGTAGTGGTTAATTAATTACTTGTCAACTTGCACGGGAATGCCAGCTGAATTGAGTCAGCACGGTTCTGGGTATGAAAGACCTACTTAAGGAGGATCACTGTCACAACAGGATAAAAGGAGACCAGGAGGGAAGGATTTTCCTTGACTTTCCCTCGAAGAGCTCTTTGCTGCTGATCTTCCTTGGGGGAGTTTCATTGTGGCTGATTTCCCTCATCATGGCCAAGGATGGCTGCTGTTCTCTTCAGAGGCGTCTGGCCTTGCGATCAAGATCTCTGGCTCTGAGCATTGTCTTCTGGCCTCTGGTGCAGATTCTTCAAGCTTCCAGCACTGGTGGACAGACTCTTTAGCCTTTAGCACCGACTCTTTGACCTCCTGGCTCAGACCTCTCAATCTTCGCACAGATATTTCAGCCTTCTGATGCATACTCGCATGGGACATTGACGTGGGCTCCAGGCCTTCGGCTGGACTTTCTAGATCTCTAGAGTGAGGACAGGTCTCTTGCGCTCTCCTACATTTGACTCTGTGGGCAGATATTGTAAGCCAATCTCATAAATTTCTGTGTCCTGCATTAAATCTGATTCAGAGCATGTGCAGTCTTTCGAGGCGCCTGCCCCAGCCCTGCAAACTCTTGTAAGTACTACTACACCAGGCACCAACTTATTTTCCCTCAAAGGAACTTAAAGACCTCAGGGAGCCAGAAGTGGAAATCCTGAGACAAAAGACAAGAAAACTATGGATGAGGATTCTGTAGAAGATCTCAAACCCGAAGGCTGGTGAGGTCAGATACTGATGATCAAGGGCTAAACACACATATTCTTGAGACCCCCATTTCCATGCTCTGGCTCTCTGTAAGCCTGAGAATTTAGACTCAACCTTGTAGAAAAATGAGAAAATCTAGATTCTGTTGTTTTTATCTCCAGCTCAGAGGTTTGAACAGAAATGAGATTCACCTACAGAGAGACATTTTTGTACATCTGAGTTGCTGAGCTATATCAGCACAAGTGAAGGGCCTGACACAACATCTGACCCAGCGCGGGCCTCTAGTGAGAAACAGCTCCCCTCCCATGTGACCAGCTAACCCTGACCTCCCCACACTGGTCCCAGGTTAGTTACTGATGGTGACAGTGGCAAAGCTTTTAATCAGAGAGTCTCTGCCCAGGAGGGAACTTTCCAGGCCAGTTGTCGCCATTTAAAGCTTAAAAACAAAGATCTGGGGAGGGAGAGAGGGCACCCCACACACAACAAAGTAGGAGCAAAGATAAAGAGGGAATTTGGGTCCAGTAAATCTGTGCCACATTCTTTCCATCCCCTAGAAGTCTTCCCAACAAACAGAGCTGAAGGTCACATGAAGAATGCCAGGGGTTCAGGTGGCTGAAGACAGAGGGCCAAGAGGTAGTTCATCAACATGGGGAGCTGATCCAGGGGTAATAACCCCGAAGGCAATCTTATTCATCTCCAGACTCCAGAGTGAATACCTGCGGGCAGCAGGCTAACTTGCTCTAACCCTTCATATTCCCCGAGGCCTCTTCTCCTGAAATATCTCCAGGTAATCACCTTTTTATCAAATATTTCCATTGTTTTCCAGGTTAAGAAACTAAAGTCCAAATTCTCCGACATGACATTCCAGGGGGCCTCTGATTCGGCGTCCATGAATTTTACTATTCTCCTCTCCATGCCCCCGCCTTGTTGTGGCTGGTCTTCAACCCTTCTCCCAGTCTGCACTGCTCTTTCCTGTCCTCCTCCTCTGTGCAGCAAAGCCCGACTAAGCTCACAGGATGCAGCATGGATGAAACACTCCCTGCGTCTTTTCCCGATGCTTCTAGCATACACCACAAGAGAAGACTGTAGCAGAACAGCAGAGAGATTAGGGCCCAGTAACTTGGTCAAACAGACCTATCATTTATTCAATGTGTGATCCTGGGGAGATACCCTGACTTCCTTGAACCTTTAATTTGTAAAAGGAGATACCAGTGTAGTCATCTTCTATGGGCAAGTGACTTTCAGACCACATAATACTTGAGGCATGCTTAGGACATAGCCTGACAGTGTTTTATTCCATGTATTCTAATATAGGTAGAATAGAATTGTTCTATACACAATTTTATTTTAATGTCTCATTTTTTATCTTGTTTTATCATCATTTTAGTCTTTCCTCTTTCTCTGCACTATATACGTTAGAAGGGTCAGATTTGTATCTTACTCATTTGCTCATTCAGAAATCAGTTATTAAACATCAATATATGTCAGACATCCTTCATGCACTAGAAATTATGAACTTAACAACAACAACAACAACAAAAGCCCTCTTGATTCCTGTTCTCACCATCTGTACTTTGTATTTGAGAAGAAAGATATGTAGACATATTTGTTTTCAATATGTTATTAAATTTTATCTCATTGGTCTATACAAAGTGTGAATCTTTTTTCTCATTGTCTACCCTTCATGATGTAACTTCTTCATCAGTCTAAACAATTTCTATGCATCATTTCAGTAAACATTTAACTTCCCAGTGATTTCTCCATTTTTATGTTAGAAAACTGTGGTCCAGTTAGATCAGATCATTTGTTCTGGGATACACAAGTAGGAATCCATAGCACTAGAATTCAAACTTAGTTATGCCCAACCCCAAAACTCCTCCATTAGATTATTAGTTCCTCTACTTATTGGATATTTTGTCCCTGTCTCCCCATAAATATATTGATGGGTGAAATACTAAAAAGAGTGGGTATATTTTATCGTCTCATTTTGGAATTTTTTGTTAACATTGGAAGCCATGAGAGGTTTTGAACCAGACATTTCATTGAATTTTATGAATATTATTTTTCCGGTGGCTTTTTATAGCAAGTATATAATGCATTGTTACCACTTAACCTCTGCAATGCTCAACTAGCTATATTTCACTCTTCTGGCTTATCTTTCATTTCAAAACATGTCCTTCACAAATGAATCCCACAGCCATGTTAGACCAATAACATGGTCATCATTATCTTTTATTTAATTTCAAAAGTATGTGCTTCAAGTATGTACTATTAATAAAAGCTGGCACTGAGTGAGTATTCACTAGCCAACAGGAACTCTCCACAATATTTTGCCCATATAGACACATCAGATCCTTCTACCTCTGAGATTACTCCAGTATTGCAGATGAAAAGAACTCAGGGAACAATCAACCTGACCAAGGTTCAAACAAAGTGAATGAGAACTAGGGCTCAATACTAAAGCACACAATTCTAGGTACTGTGTTTCAGCTGTAAGTACTTACTTAGGAACATCAAGAGCTGTTGGTAAGAAGGTAAGTATCACTCTAAAATGTGGGTGGGCAGGAGTGGAGACAGAGCCTCCTCTTGTCCTATGACTGCACAGAGAGTGCAGTTCTGGCTCATGAAGGTGCCTTCTGAAATGGCTGCATTAGAATGCACATTGTTAGGACAGCCTCACTCATTGGCTAGATCAACATTCCATTTAGAATGACTTTGGCACAATGGCAAAGGAAGCGTGAGCTGAGCCTCAATCTGTTCACCCTCGTCAGAATAGCAGAACACAGATCCAGCACAGAGGGGCTTAGCTCTCCCTCCTGGCCCATCTCTTAGTGCGCACCTGAGCTTCTACCTAAGCTGTAGTCACCAACCAGTTGTTAGAGCTGTCCTTGGTGCTGAAACTACACAAAGAAATGAGGCTCATCAAGAAGTTCACAGGAAGGGGAGAATATCCCACAAAACAACCAACAAGAGATCTGAGTCTCAAATGATACATCGGAATATGATGACAAAAAGCAACGATTATATGGAAAGGTGTCCATCTTCATTTGCAATCTGGCAAAATCAAATTAAAATCATAATATGATACCACTTCATATTGACCAGAATGACTAAAATAAAAGAGGCAGACAAAAACAAATGTGGACAAGAATGTGAAATAAGTATAAATTGGTATGCCTACTTTGGTAAACTATTGAGCAGCACCTACTAAGACTAAACATACATGTATCCCATTATACAATGTGCCATCAATAGTAAATACTCAACAGAAGTGCACACACTTAGGCATTAAAAGATAAGCATAAGAATGTTACTATCATTTTCCTGTAATGCTTAAATACTGGTAATTACATAAATCTTATCCAAATAGGTAAGTTAGTTGTAGTCTATTCATACTTTGGTACAAGATAAGGCAGAAAATAAGGTATAACTACACATAGCAATATGAATGAAATACAAGACAATGTTTGAGCAAAAGAAGCCCGCCATAAAATGAGGCACACAATTTATGATCCCATTTGTGTAAATTTGTTCAAAGCCAGTCAAGACAAACGTATGGTATTAGAAGGGAGGAGAATAAATACCATTGGTGGGGAGAGGGTTGACTGGAAAGGGATACCATGGAGACTTCTGGAGTGTGGATGGTATTCTACTTCTTGATCTAGGGGGCTGGTTAAACTAGATCTTTGATTTTGGGAAAATTCCTCCAGGCTATATACATACACAAGCATTTTACAATGTATATTTTGATAAAAATTTTAACATGACATTGACATTTTTGAGCTATGCCTTTTTACCTGATTTCTCTAAAATTCCTATTTTTAAACAAACACTACACTTCGAAGATACAAGTTGAATTTTCTGAGCCTTGACAGGAATTATGAGACCTACCTTTACCAAGTAGATGTGGCTATTCCACAGGAGCACTCACACTGTTGAGAGCTGCCAGTGCCTGTGAGCAAGTACAGTGCAGTGTGAGTGAGTACAATGTTCTCACTTTCAGGGATGACCATTCCACAGCTGGGAGTACAGTTAGCAATATCCACTAACTCTATACACACACATGACCTGTAATACAGCTGTGCTAACCTAGCCCTACAATATAAAGTGTTGAAATAGATGCTACATCATTTCCCAATAATCTCCCACATTTCCATTTATTTTGTGTGGTATCCTCTAATGCCAATTCATCCAAAACATATTCTTTGTATTTCTGCATCTTCTCTCAACCAAAATTGTCCCAAATGCTTAACATTCCTATCTTACCAGTGTTTCCAATTTCTCAAAGCCCACACAACATGACTTCCACAAAATCCACACGACTTCCTCAAAATCCTCCCCCTCCTCTTAATTCCCATTATATTTTGTGTACTTCTCCATGTGAGCACCTCCATAACAGTTTTCCATTATTGGGTGTCAAGCTCTAGGGTGTTTTACATCAACTTGCAACCCAATCATTTCTGAAACACTGTGGAAACATCCTAGATTTTTAGTAAGTTATTAAACAAATTAACAGGAACCATGGGAATTAAATGTTATCATTTTTAAAAGTAAGTTTCAGGGGCTGGGGATTTAGCTCAGTGCTAGAGCACTTGCCTCGCCAGCACAAGGCCCTGAGTTTGATCCCCAGCGCAAAAAAAAAAAAAAAAAAAAAAAAGATACTGATGTTCTCAAGCATTAGCAGGCTAATTTCAAAGCAGAGGGCTAATGAGGTCACATTTCCCTTTTTAATAGGCATTATTCTTAGGCTTATTTTTGTTCCTGCTGTTTTGGACTCAGGTTTCTATTTATCCTTCAAATCCTAATTCAAATACCTCATTCTTGGGAAAGTCTTCTCAGATTTTATACTCTTCTAATGCACTCAACAAACTGCCCCCAGAGGACCTCTTATGAGTGAGGTAGTAGGTAAGATATTAGGGATTCTGTGGTGAATAAAAAATCATACTCTGCTCTCCTAGAGCTAACATTGATGAGGATCATGCCCTTCAAATGCAGCTTTCAGCTGCAGTAAACGCCATGAGTGAAAGAATAGGGACATTTAAAGGAGTACTGCGGCGGGGGGGGGGGTCAGAGGAGGCTTCCTGAGGCTCAGACAGAGGTAACGAACCTAGAACCACGGTGCTCCAAGCCCACACTCACTCTACTGCCGGTCCTTTATTTTCCACTAGTCCACAAGCAACACAAAGACAGATCCATGTCTTATTCACACCTTGGCCCAATGCCATAGAAAGCTCTCACGGCGTATTACAGGTGGCCAACAGATCTCATATACTGGCTTTTATTATCATCACTACAGAATTATCCCTGCCGTCCTCGAGGCTGCCATCACTATTAGAGGGAAACACAGGAGGTGTCTGAGCGAACACGAGCCTTGTGTGATGAAGTCTATTTTAACTGCACCTTCTTGGCATCTGAAGAGCGAAAGCAACAATTTGTTGACGATAAAAGAAATGAGAAAGCTGAATACCTCCAACTCCTTCTCTGAAATGCTAATTTGCTTGTGGAGCCTCTTCTCCAGTTCCTTTATAGCAATTTCACAAGCTGTGGCTTCTGTTAATGACTGTTTGCAAACCCAATTTGATGATTATGTTTTGTATCAAGCCTGGTTAGAGCTCTAGCATGCAAGCAGGACAGCAGAGACAGGGATGTAGCTGGCCAGTCCAGAGCAGAGAGCACAGATGCTACCTTGCCAAGGCAAGACGTTCACTCACAGGAGCTTTGAAAATTAGAACTGGCCTTCTTTTCCATTTGAACACCCTCTTCAGAAATCTTCCTAACCACCATAATTGACAAGGAACTCAGTGAGGGCTGAGGAGATAAATCGTGAGGATAAATCCCACATCACACAGTAATCCAGAGAAGAGACTGAGATCTTGGCATCTCAGGTTTTTTTTTTTTTTCTTAATAAAGACTCCTCCTACCATGTCCAGTTATTTTAATAATGCACCAGAAGTATGAAATTCCAGCCTGGGAGAAGAAGGACTACATCGACTGCAAAGTTAGTGTAAATTTTTCACTGTGGCGTGGCACTTGATCCTTCCCCTCCTTTCCCAGGCCGCCCCACTCTGCTCCTCAGGGAGCTGGTTCTGGGATGAGCTGCAGTGCCGACCTGTTCTCACACTGTGGCCCCTGCCATTTGAACGAGCCACGCCTGGCAGGAGCCACACCCAGAAAGACGCCAGGCGCACCCTTCTTCTCAAACTCCGCTGAACCCTGCTGGGATATTCAGTGTGCATTCCAAATGCCAATTGATGCAGACTGTGGCCCTGAAGGCCGTGACTATTTTGCATGCCCCAGTTCTGGGGGAGAAGCAGAAATCTGAGCAGAATGCAGCCTGGGGACTCCAGGTCTAGTCGGAGAGCTCCTGCCTGTGGCTGGAATGCGCTGCCCCTTCTGGGTAGTCAGAGTGCCAGCTGATCCTGCCCTCCAAGAGGAACACTCCACCAGGTAGGGGTGGAAGCTGTGAGCTTCCCAAGGCCCTGTCTCGGAAGGGAATCAGCATTTCTTCTGCTGCATGCTATTTTTCAAGCCGGGTGGCAGAGCTGGCCCAGATTCTAGAGAGGTCCCTCCTCTCACGGGGACAACGGTAAGGTCTAACTTGTGAAAGAGCAGGTGGGGTGAGACAGAAAATATCACTGGAGTCATCTTCAGAAATAAAATATTCCAGAGTATAAAAGTGAGGCCCATGTTCCTTGGAGCCCGGCATTTCAAATCTGCCAATTGCTGTGTGTCTGTGGACAGTTACTTTACCTCTCTGAGCCTCAGGTTCATCATCTCTAAAGTGAACATAATAGCAGCTACTTCACAGAATTCCTTAAAGAGTATAAAAAATAACATAGAAAAGAAGCTTCACACCATAACCCATATAAAGTGAGACTCCCAGGGAGCTGCTATTAGAATAGTAGCCAGATAGAGTAATTCATTATCCAAATCTAGACACCTTCAACAGTGAAGGAAGAGTTGGCTGCCTGATATAATCTAATTAAAGATGATACATGTACACACAGGAATTTATATTCACCTCCAACCAATATTATCTTTAACCATGAAAAGAGGAAAATCAAATGCAAATTAACTTCCAAGAGATTAATGAACTTGTCCACATTCACTCACTCAAATCTACTTGCACACTCATGGACTTCCTCTTCTATGCCAAGCACTGAACAAGAGAAACCATCTCTGTGCCATTTGGGAGCTTAGTCTAGGGACAGAGAAGCTAACTTACCAAGCAAGTCAGTCACCAATTTCTTTTGCTATGGCTGTTGAGTAAATGAATCTGTACAGGAAGACAGAATATATCGGTGGGTATAACTTCTGAAAGAGAAAAAAATCCTGATTCGAGTGGCTGAAATTAGTGTTCCACACACTACACCCAATGGGCCTGGCCTGGTACCTGTTTCTGTAAATAAAGTTTTATTGAAACACAGACACAGTCACCTGTTGATACATTTTTTATGACTGCTGTCATGTTATGATTATAGCACTGAGTACTGGCAAGAGATCACATGGTCTGCAAAGCTCGACACATTTCCTGTCTGACCTTTACATGAAACTTTTTTCACCCCTGGGTTAAGTAGCAGATAAAAGCACTATCTGCCATAACTAACAATTTAGTGGAAGATACTGCCATGCCCTAGATCACTGTTGTCATGTAGGATTCAGGCTCTCTTTCCATTCTATAACCTTCAGGTTACAGCTTTTTCCAAGGCTGGACCCCATCAAGTTTGCAAGATGGGTATAGATATTCCAGGTTTATTCTCACATAAAATCCAAAAGAAATTATCCTCCATAGAAGACAGCACTCCTAAAAGTGTCTCTCTCGAAGGAAACATAGAAGAAAACAAAACAAAAATCCTTTTCAGAGTTCCCCAAAAATGTCCCACCATGCAGCACTGGCCAAAACTGAGTCATGTACTGTTCCCTAAATCAGGCATGGGGAAGGGCAGGAGCAGACCGGTTTGGCGGATGCCAATCAGGATAATCCTAGAAGCCAGCTCAGGCCGGGTATTCACACGCCCATGCTCTGGACCCACAGACCACATGGTCTCCACTACGCCAAGCTGTCTGCTGGCACAGCACCTGTTACCCAGTCACAGTCTCTACTACTGTGGCCTTCTTTGTCGTCTTTTACCATGTCCTCTAAGCCAAATGTGTTTTCTTCCTTTTTTATTTAACTCCTTTTACCCAACCTTTTCCTTTTTGCATTTTTCTTAGTGCCTGTGTTCACAAGTGGGTTAGATTTGTCTCCTAATCTCCCATTAAAATGTGAACTTCAAGGCCAATGACTATAGCTAATTCATTTCCACATCTCCCCTGAGTGTATCTGTTATAGTTTGTGCCTAGATGCTCCCCAAAAGCCTCATGTGGTCATAGGTGGGGCTGGATCTAGAGTGTGTGATTACTAAATTAGTCGATTGGTTTGGCATAATTCTGCTGGGATCAAGGATGTGATGCTGGGATTAAGGGTGCTGAGATTAAGTGTGGGTGTGCTACTCACCCTAAGGGCAGATAGCCTGGATAAAATAGAAAAGACAGAAACAGGCTTGTCTATTCCCTCCTTGCTTGTGTCCCTGGCTTACTTTGCTGCCTTCTGCCTGTCTGCCATGCCACCCTGCCTTGAACCCAGCTGACTATGGACTGAAACCTCTACAAACTGTGATCTCGATAACCTTTCTTCCTCCAACTTTGGGTGTCAGGTATTTCGTCTCAGCAATGAGAGAAAAGTAACTAAGACAATATCTAACAAGATGTGAGGTCACAGTACATCTTTAGTGTGTGTCCACTGAACTGGACATGGTAGCATAGATCTATGGCTCTGCTTACTTTGGGTTGTTGGAGTGATAAGGCCTCTAAAACCTTGATATTCCTGCAACAGCAAGGTACCCAACAGACACATAGCAAAGGAGGCATAACTGCATACATAATAGCAAAAGTTCAAGGACCCATGTGAAGTGCCTGCAAGGGCCTAACAAAACAAGATCTGATTTTTCTAGCAGTGAAGAGCCACTGAAGAGTAAATAAATTCACTGATTATCAATTATATTTCAGGAACTGTAAAGTGCTAGGTGTGTGTTTAATCCTCACAGAAATACCATTACACAGATGTAATATCTATCTCATAGATGATGGAACTCATATTCAGCAAGGTCAAGTGAATAAAAGACACAGGGTAAGAAGACGGCAGACCCAGAATTCCACTTGAATCTCTTTGATGACCAAATATATGACTTTCTTCTCAGCCATATGGTTGAGTTCTGACCAACAATTTAAGAATTTTATACCAGTGGGAAGAGAGAGAATAGGTTTTTTGGAGAAGGAGAGATACTGAGGGTTAGGAAACAGCCTAGTTCTGTGTGTTGTTACCATAAATCAGCACACAGGGAAGCTAACTGGGTGAAGGGAAGGGAGCAGCTGCAGATGGTACAAATGCACCTACCTTGGGAAACCACAGTCTTCTGCTTATGCCATAATTATTAAATCAAAGCAGCATCAAAATCTCCCTTGGGATTCTTGCTCCGACTCTGGGGACACATTCTAAGCTTAGACAAGCTATAGTCACAAGGACAAAATATTATTAGTTTAGCTGTGTTTTAGCTCCAGTTTTCTCTATGAATCATGTGTGCATGAATCATAATCACCACTTTTCATATTTTAGAAGCAGATGTATAATTTTTCTTACCCAAGGAAAAAATTCAATTGCTGCCTAAATATGAACCTAATGTTGTTTCTGAATCTCTATGATTTATTCAATCCTGAGCCTTCATTTTTGAGGAGAGTGAGAATAATTAGCAAAGTTAGAAGGAAGAAGAGGGTAGGAGGATGTAGAGGGAATGGAGGAGAAAAAGGAGGAACAGGATACTTTAGTGAGTATTTGTTCTATCCATGATTCTACTTTATATTCGTTCAAAAGATGAGTATTAACCTCCCATTTTACATATGAGGAACCCGAGGCTCCTATAAGCAATTTATTGGCCCACAGTCACATAAGTACTGAGTAGCAGAAGCTAGGTTTTCAGGTAAGGTATGTTAGACATCGAATCCTATTTCCAGTGCCCTGCCCAGCTTGCCTGGTTACAGCATAAGGAATTATATGAGACTGACTGACTCCAAAGGAATCTTTTTCCTTTCTTCCTATTTGGAAATAATCTTCAAAGCTCTTCCCAATGTGACAATTGTCCCCTGTCATCTTAGGACACTTCACTACCAACTGGAAGCTAATTATCCCTGAACCCATTAAATGTGTAGCAAACAGGTATGCCAATGAACCCTGGTCCTTGAAGTCACTATGAAGCACATGGTCCTGGTCCAAGGACATGGGGGTCCAAAGTTCCACTGCTGCCATGCTACACACTGGCACAGTCATCCACACCCACCTACCTGTCACCAATCACCTGGTTCCTCTGGCACAATACCTGTTCTTCCTTCTGGACAATAAAGGACTTTCAACCTCACAAGTGTGTACACAGCCACACATTAGGCTCTGAACTCGACATCCCAGCACACATTATCTCACTGATGCCCCAGCACATGGTGAAGCTTGGGATGTTATCTGCATTTTGCTGATGAGGAAACTGGATCTCTGAACTCTGACACATGCACAGGTGTACTACTTTATAATGTAGATCACTATTATATTCAAATGCAGTAACAATCCTATTAAACCATATTGCTTATTAACAGTCAGTCAATAATAATTTCTTTGCTTTGTCCAGTATTGCTAACATCACCTATCAAATACAATGGCAGTATGTACAAATAGCTTAGTCATATAGAGCTTTGGGCCTTTTGTGTACTTCAACTACATCATCATATCAGACTTCAATAGTCTAAAATTTAGATTTACAATAAACATTTCTAAATAAATCCACACAGATGAATTCCAACACATACTTGAAGGTCAAAATAGCCTTCGGGTCTGCTCTAAAAATGGTCTTTCTAATTTGCAGTTTTTATCATGTAACCCTTTTGTTTAAAAATTGTAGGGGAGACTGCAAATCTGATTGCTCAGTGGAACTGAAGTGAACAATTCCAGCCATCTGGCTTAAGACTGGGGTCTGGGTTCAGCGGTTATTTCAAAGTCATCTTGTTTTCTTCGCTTTGTCCAGTAGGGACATTTCAGCCTTCTACACTCCTGCATTTCCTGACCTTCAGACTACACCATCTGTGGCAACCTGTGCACCCTACTGTACCAGGAGGGCTCCTACACCCTCAATTTATAATAGTGTTGTTAAAGAGGTGAATTCTTCACCTCATCCAAGATGATATTCAGTGAGCATCTAACACAATGTTTATTTCACACGTGATAGTTGGACACTGGAGAGGGAGAACATCTAACTAAGCAATATTCTTGGCGATGAAGTGATAAGAAAACCTCAATCTGCAAGAAAAAACAATCATTGAGAGTAACCTGTGAGGCCAAGATTTATGAACTGGGGAAAAAAGGTCACACTTGTGTGGTCACTTCTTCCATTTCTCTGCAAAATACCCCTGAACTGTTCTTAAGTGATGTGTACTGGTTGCCACTGTAACATGAGGAATGTGATGTTAGTGTGACAAGGAGAAGTGACTGATCTAAAGGACTGTTTGGAGAGATGTATTCATTTGAGCCAGACAGCAGCATCGCAGTGCCTGCTCATTTTGCCAGAGGGCAAGGTGCTCTGAGTCCCATCTTCCATGAAGTACAGAGTCAGCCTAGGCTGCATTTCAGCAGATCTCCTCAGGGAATCAAGCACTCCAAGTCAAGAGGAGGAACACCGTAAACAGTTCCACGAACGAGACACAAATCAGGACAGCGATGGGCATCCCCGGGCTGAGATCTGAACAAGGTTCTCTGTAAATAGCATTATATTCAATGCTAGTATGAAAAGAATGAACAAGGTGCTCTTGTACTTCGCTGGTCTGACCAGGTTGGGAAATCACAAGTATCTCAGAGCAAACTTGTCAACCAGGTATCCACCCTGAATAGGAAATCCTTACACAGCAAGTTAACATAGATGGACACACTTGGTTCAGGCTGACTGGGCCATCATATCTGATTAGAATGTGACTTTTCGAACAATGAAAGAAAGGCAAGAACAGGTCTCGGAGTTCAATAAGCTAGTGACATTTTTAAAGGACTATGCAACCTTGAGCAAATCCTTTAACCTTTCTGAGTCTTAATTTCTTGCTCAGTAAAATGAAGAGGAGGACCTTCCTCACATAGTTGTTTTGAGAATAAAATTTGTTAATTTCTTTTCTATAGTCACTGTCGTATTGTATCCTTAGGGAATGAAGGTTCCTTCTCTTGCTCTTTGGACTTCCGAGTGCTTCAGACTAGCAATGACAAAAAGGATGCCATGGATGAAGAGAATAGAGCCCAAATGTTCTGCCTTGTTTTTCAGGTCCCAGGTTCTGAGTCCACAAGCAGCAAGGCCTCTTTTCCTCTACCTGCTCCCATACCAAGCTAGCAAGTCTGCCATGCACTTCTGTTTCTAATGGAAATCTGTTACATTGTTGAGCAGTTTAGAAATAAAGAAGGAGAAAGCAATGATACTGGTAAGGAAGAACGTAGATAGCTAAAAACCTGTATTAAAACTCTAGTTCTTCCACTTCCTCATGGTAGGACCTGTGGCAATCTGCTTGCACCTCAGTTTCTTAGGCTGTAAAGTGAAGGTAAGACCCACTCTACAGCAGTGTGAAAGGAAGATAAGGTACAGTGGCTTCTCTTTCTCTTTTGTATTAATATGTGTTTGCAGCACATAATGATTGCATTCATTGCGGGTAGTTAGCTACATGTACGTGATACACCTTAATTCTATTTATGTCCCCTTCCCCTCCTCCTCTCTCCCCTCCCTCCATCTCTTGGTCTCCTTTCCATTTGCAAAAGATCTATCTCCCTGTTTCGTCTCAGCTACCTTTCATTTTGCTCTTTAATTTATTTATACTTTGGGTTTCTTATATAAGGGAAACCACATGATATTTATGCCTGATTTATTTTACATAACATCATGGACTCAAGCTTACAATGGCTTTCTCAGAAAACAATGGTCTACTGCAAATCAGCAACCTGTGCCTTATTGAAGCCATTCACTAAGCAGAAGCACAAATACTCTGATCCCTAGTAGCAGCACTTATGAAATCACTGAATTACCATCACGACCATTTGAAGAACAGAGAGATTTGGCAATGTGGTTGGTGTGCTAACACTGAAGTCACCTGTTCTTTGAACATCCCTGTTTTTCTAGCTAAAGAACTTATTTGTGCCTCATTTTACTCACCTATAAAAACAAAGTACAAAAATTGTCACCTTCTTTGTCTAGGAATCCTGCTCATTTTAATTAACCTAAAAGGTTTCTAGAGATTCGTGTTTGTAAAGTACTTTGACATCTTAAGAATAAGAGGCAATTTAAATGCAAAGTTTTATTATAATACCATTTTTACGAGGATTACTCAAGGGGCTTTCGAGCAAAATAGAGCTTTGAGAACTGCACACCTCTCATCTGGGAGAAGCACTGTGCAGCCCACTAGAGGACCAGGTTCTCGGGACTCTCTGAGCTTTCTTGCAACTCTGTTTCTTCCACAAAAATATGAGGGCAGAGGTGGAAACTATACTAAAAGAAAATACTAAAAAGAGGTGGAATTTAAGTGCCTTCACATACCAACTAAATGCTGATTCCTCATAAATCTACAAATTAAGTTCAACTGCATTTCTGAAATCTTTCAAAGAAAAAACAGAGCTAGGCAGTAAAGTGGTAAAAAAACAAAACAAACAAACAAAACCCACAAATTTTATTCTGCAGTGAGGGAACAGAAACCTCAAAATACAATTGGGTTCATTTCTGACCAGAACATGGGCAAGTGGGAATTTATAATGAATGAGCAGGGTATGGGCAACTGATGGAAAACTGCTAAAAGGAACGTGAGGAATAAGAGACTCTAGATGAACTGACCTAGCAGGACTCCTGCTACAGGCAGGTCAAGGCAATTGCACATCACTGGGAAGAACAGGAAGGATGAGGAACCCAACCAGACATCGAGGGTGATCAGGTACAAAGGTATATGTTCCCACCAAACTGACATAGCAGGATGCTTTGCAAAAAGTGTATTTTATGAGGAAGTATACATACGGGCCCAGGAGAAAGTCAGCAGGACTAAAGCTTAGCCGAGTGAAGCATCTTCATCAGCTCCAGATATTTCAGAGTTAATTCAAAATCACCAACAAAATAAAATCCTGTGGTGTCCAAAATCTTCCTAGATCTCTTCTGCCATCAACACCTTCACTGCTCAGCCCCCTTTCTTTCTCTCTTCCTATGGAGGCCAATCTCCTCCCCTCCCTCCCCTACCACTTCATCAATTGCCCCTCACTATTGGTTCCCTCATACTTTCTATAATGCAAATAACACAGGTCTTGGAGACAGACCACCAGAATTAGGATGCTTACTTTTTCACTCACTCATCTTTCTGGACTTCTATTCCCTCCTCCCTAGGATGCTATATCCATCCATCTGTAACTTATGAGATGTACATACACATTTTCATTGGCAATCGGCAGGTTCTAAGTAAATGAAAGCTGTAATATTAGCAGTGTTCACTGTTACTGGCTGCCATTATTACATGGTAGCTCTTTCTAAAGGATGACGTGATAATAGATGAGCATTTTTCTGACTTATCCCTGAATCTATACTGTTTCAGAAGTGTTTAGAAACCACAAATACTCACAAATGGTAAAGGACTGAGCCTTCATTAGTGCATAATGATATCTACCATTTTATTCAAGACTAACCTCCAATATGACTGAGAAGGCTCCCACGAGACTAAGTTTCCCACAGATCAAACTTAGAAACACTGGACAATGTGAAAAAACAGCTATTGAATCAGCTATTGAAATCAGCTATTGAAATCAGACATGTTCTCAAGGATAACTGACATTTAGAGAGGTCGAAGAATATGATAAGTGTCTATTCATGGGGCAAGGTTGTAAAACACTTGGAAGACCACAGGGCAGAGTTCAGGTAAACTGGAAAGGAATGAGAAAAGGAAAGAACCAGAAAAGAAAGGCACAAAATCTACATTCAAATCCTATCCAAATCTTGGGCTGAGTCCAACCATGCATGTGAAGGACAAACTCCAAAAAGCTGCACTAAGGACAAAAGAACTGAACAGAGCAAGATCGTGGTACCTCAGAAATGAAGCTCCTCACAGCCTGAGGATCCAAGCTAGGTCTCTCAGAAAAGGGATGCCAGAGTGTGGAAAGATAATTAGAAATGATATAAGCAAAAGTAAGAGGGAGAGTGTTACAGGAAGAGACACAAGGTCAACACAAAGGCTGGTCACAAGAACGTGCCCACATATCTGTAAGAAAATATCAGTGATTTTACACAATAAAAGTTGTATTATTGCTCCATAAAAGTTTATTGCTCTTGGGAAAAAAAGATACTGAATGAGATTTGAACTGCTGCCCAAAAGACAGTTTACAGTTTGAATTCAACCAAATTATTTCCCCACTACAATAAACAGCAAACAAATAACAACAGTAAAAATAACAATAAACAACCAAACAACAGCACTCAGTAGAGGGTTATTATAGTCTCCACAATACCACATTCACAATGCCCAGGACACAGTCCAACACTGTTCAACGTAAGAAGAAAAATGAAACTGTGGCTCATTCTTTAAAATAAGTTAATGGAGCTGGACCCCTATATGACCTCGATATTGGAATTAGAAGATATTGTAACTGTTCTGAATCGCATGAAGGAAAATATGTCCCTAATCAGTAAAAATTAGCTATAAAACTTATATATCCTTAAATTTCAAATGAGAAATAAGTGAAGACTCTTATGGGGTTGTAAAGATTTTATCACAAAAAGACATTCGTTTCTGGAAAGTAAAATTTATCTGGTGATAAAATTATTGAAAGACCAGCTACTTGGATCCAGGAGACTGAAAAATTCAGTACAATCACTAATAAATTAATTATCAGGTAATTAATGAGCATGTACTGTATTTCAAGCACAGTTGCAGTTGCCAGAACATAGACCTGACCTAAACAAATTACAAACTAAACTTTTAATTCTATATTTACCATCAATTATGATTGCTTGTGTGGGATAATTCACTTATATCACATAGCTGATAACTGAAACATTTTATTTGAGTCCTTACAAATCTTATTTCATGCTTTCTGTTCTCATCTTCTCACCAAAACTCTAATATATCAATCTAGGCATCAAGAAGTTGCCTCTCCATGTCAAATCTATAGCAATCACTAAATCTATCACTCAGTCTCAAAAAATCTCAAACAGATACTGAGTACAGTACTTGTCGTTTGTTGTTCTCTATGACAGGCACCAAGATTCCAAAAATAAGAGCAGTTACACCTGCCACCTGCTTCTGAGGGGTTCAGAGACCTTTGGTGGCAAAGTCAAACACACACACAAACACATGAGCCATTTTTTTCTTCAGGGAGCAAGAGTGACCAATTCATCCCTACAGAAATCAAGGAACGTTGCTAGAGCAGCCAATACATGAGTTACATCTTGAAGAAAACACTAAATTCTCAGACTGAGAATTGAGTACTCTATTCAGGACCAGGGAACAAACACACAAACGCTCACACGTGTTGCACAAAAAACAAAACTTTTGTACATTTCAAAAATACACACTGAGCTCCTACCCTGCAACCACATGCCTTTCGGCATGAAGAAGCGAACAGAACAGACATAAGGGGCTGGGGATTTAGCTCAGTGGTTAAAGTGCTTGCCTGGCAAGCACAAGGTCCTGAGTTCGATCCCCAGCACCAAAAAATAAATAAATAAATAAAAAGAACAGACATAAGTCCCAGTCTCATGGGTCTCAGTCCAGTGAAACAAGACTAACAGACAGCGCTCCCAGTTGTGACCATTCTGGGGAAACAAACCAGGCAGCAGGCAAAGTGATGGTAGCAGGGTGGGTGGCAAGAGGACATTTTAGACCAGGTGGTCAGAGACAAACTCGCTGAGAAGACATTTGAACAGAAAAGAGAATAAAGTAAGAGAGTGAAACCTTTGGTGATTATAGACAGAAGGATTAGCAACCATGAAAGCCCTAATTTAACATAGTTGAAAATTTTGAAGACATGCCAAAATGGCAGATGTGGCCGAAGCAGAGTGAATGCGACACAGAGCGGCAGGAGCTGAGGTCAGAGAGATAGCAAGGCCCAAATATTTAGGGCTTTGTGGGTTATGGTATGTCCTCTGGGTGGTGGGGGCACTGGGAGGTCTTGAACAGAGGTATAGAATGATCTCATTTGCATTTCAACAGATTTCTCTCATTATTGTACAGAAATAGGCTGCCCATGAACAAAGGTGGAATGAAGGAGAGCAAAAATGTCAAGCAGGGAAATTGCACACATGGATCTGCAGACCAGGACCCTCGATGGACAGGAAATGTAGAGGTGGTCAGCACATACAGGATATTAAAACTTGAGACTTGGTGACATGGCACAGAGAATAAGAGTCAATAGAGGAGAAATTCAAAATCTAATCTTGGAGACACAAGACAGAAGGTCCAGATGTAGCTAAGAAAAATGGTAAGGCCCAGTGACATGGTAATTAAATATTATATGCAATCCTAAGAGCTCCATAGAGGGAAGCACGGGAGAAATATGGGATTACATGAGAAAAGAGTGTGAAGGTAACAGTATCGGCGGCACCCACTGGTTGAGGGCTCCTCCTCGTCACAGACTAAGTGCTCACATGCATCCTTTTCTCCTCCCAAGAAGCCTACTGTTGTATTGACAGTGGATGTGGAAACCAAAGCCCAGGGAAGCAAAGGTTACAAAAGCCATAGCATAAGGGTGTGTCAGAGCACGACCTTACCTGCAATCTCATCCCAGACTCTAAGCCACCACCCTGCACTTCCAGGAGTGGACCACAGGGGTGAGAGGGCTTTTGGTCACTAAAGGGACACCTACTATACTCCAGCATTGCTTGAGGTGCTGGAGTCACAATGGGAGAAAGGCTTACACTAAATGAAAGAAGAAAGAGACCATCAACAATAAACAATATCCACATATTTAGACAGACGGAGGACATTATGGGGTTATACATTATCCTAGATAAGTAAGAATCATCAAGTACGTCTATTAGCCTGAACTGCCCAAAACATGGCCCAGCCTCACTTCGCACATACCTTATACTATACTGCGGGCAGTCCTGTACTCACTGAAATTGTGGGTTTATATCCCCAACTTCAATGAACAAAAAGTCCTCTGAGCCTGGAAGCCAGGGCTTCTTTCCCTCCAGCCCGCAGATAGCTTAGTGCCTGGCACAGAGTAACTTTAAGCAAAAGCACCGGTCTAGCTATTTAATAAAATGCCACAATGACTAAAAATCAGGGCTGCATTTTATATATGAGCATTTCTTCTCTTTGATGGGATAATTTCCTCTCTCTATAATAACAATGGTGACCTTGCAGGTGGGGCAAGGAGGTCACTGTGCAAAATGTCAGCAGTGACAGATGTGACTTCTGTTCAATAATTGGTACCTGAAAAAACAAGTAGGTCATCACATTAGCTTGACTCAGGACATCTCTCACTAGGCCATTAGCCTTTAGAAAACACAGATCTCAATTAACATTCATGGAAATTGAATTATTTTCTGCCCACTTGAGGGCCTTCATTTATCCATGGGGAGCTTCACAAGGCAAAGGTTCCAATGCTAGTATCCTTGAAAACCTTTGTTGAAGCCCAAGCTCAATAGTGGTATTCTTCCAGGTGACAAACTACCTTTATGTAAATTATCAATTACCCCCTCATGCTGGCCCTGAATGGTTGGAGTGAGGGGAAATCATGGCATGTCAAACATTAAATGATGTTTGAATACTGAGTAGTTAATTGGGAATAAGCCCAGCCTACCTGATCCCAAATCCCATGCTTAATCCACTACACCCTTGCTTAATCCATTACACCAGCAATGGTGAACCTTTCAGAGGCAGAGTGCCCCAACTGTAACTCTAAACTCACTTATTTATCTCAAAGTGCCAACACTGCAATTAAGCCTGAACACTGAAGTTTTAGTTTAGGAAAAAAAAAACAAAAAACAAAAACAAAAACTGTGATCCAGTGCTTAGCAGGTGGGGCAACTTGGCTCATGTGCCAGCAGAGGGGGCTCTGCACACCAGCTGCAGCACATATGCCATAGGTTGGCCACCAATGCATTACACTATGTGATCCACAACACTGGATCTTGAGCACTGGTTCACCTTTAGTTCTTCAGGAAATGCTTCATGTACTACCCCTAAACCAGGGAAGGAATATACTGGGCTCCCTTGCCTGGAGCATCAAGGGATTCCCAGCCTTTGTGAATGGTCATGATGCATGTTAGCAAAAGGGACAGACCGTGCTCCTTATATTAAGCCCCTACTTTGTGTCAGATGCTCTGTAACCCTAAGTCCTTTGCTAGGTACACAGTGGTGTGTCCCATGTGACTGATGAGGAAACTGGCAAGCAGAAAGTTTGTCTGTGGAGTGGTACAACATAAGTAAAAATGCTAGACCTGGGATTTGAGCAGTGGACCAGTTCTTAGCTCCAACAGCCAAGTGCTTTCTCTCACTTGGGTCATTCCTTCAAATCAAAGATGAAATAATGGAATTAGTCATGGTTCTCCAGAAGCAGGACACTAACACTGGCTTACCTATGCAAAAGGGTTTTGGATGGAGAGCTGGATAAGGTGTGAGGATCACAGGGAACCCAGGATGGAAAGACAGCCTCAAAATTAGGAGTTATCAAGATGTGTCCAACAGTCTCAGCAGTGGAACCTCTTGACATGCTCACCAGGCTCACCACTAGGTCACAGAGCTAGAGTTTCTTTTCTGTTTTGATTCATTCCATTGAAGATTTAAAGCTCCTGGTCATGTTCAGGGACCAGCAGACAAGAGCTCTGGCAAATAATTCTCTCAGGGTCCCTTAAAACACCATGAACTTGGCTTTACCTAGGTTTACTTTGAGTCAAGAATACTGGATTCTCAAGGGGCAAATTCAACTGGACGAAAATATGGATACTACTAGGAAGGAGAAATGAGTGCAAGATAGTAACAAATACCCAGGATAAAAGTAGAATATGGTCTTTGTGTTTTACAAAGAGTACAGCTTGTTATGGTTTAGATCTACAATGGCCCCTAAAGCCTCATATATTTGGAAGGCAAATGGGTTATAAGAGCTTTATAACTTGTTGTTAACTTGCGGGGTCTGCTCAGAAGAAGCACACCACTGTGGACATGATCTGGAAGGCTGTCTCTCCCTTTCAGGTTCCTCTCTCAAATCCCCACTTCCTGTCTGCCATGAGATAAGTAGCCTTCCTCCACCCAGGCCCTTCTACCATACTGCCAACATGAAGGACTGAAACGTCTAAAACAAGTTTAATTTGTGGGTATTGGGTATTTTGTCCCAGTGATGAGGAAAGGGACAAAGACACACCTATAGCACACAAAGGTAAAATTAGAGCTTAGTTAAGCTTCTATAATAATACACATGGAAGCATTAATAAACTGCCTTTCATATGTTATATAATAAAATCATCATCGCCATCATCATTCCTATCATTATAAAATAACCTAAATCACTTTCAGAGTCAGCACACAATCCTAGATTCTCTAACACATTACCCAATATTATTCTTGACCCTGGAGATTGTAGAGGTATGCCTGCACAGAGAGAAATGGAAGGTATCTTCACAAAGGCAAGACCAATTTAAAACCTATGGAACCTCTGAATTGTGTTTGCACTGTGAGACTCCTCTGGCTCTTGATTGAAACAATAGCTCTGCTATCTCATAACTCCTCCAGAGCCAGAGCCATTTCCCACACCCCTTGATCTAGGCTGGCTGTGACCTGCTTCAAACAACTGAGTGCCGCAGATGTGACACTATACCAGTTCTAGAGCTGAGCAGCTACCTTTGTTCTTTTGGAGTCCTCCTGCCACAGTGCCAGGAAGCCAAGCACACAGCTTAAAAAAAGAGAAGGAAAGTGATGGCCCAAAACCCAGGCACTCAGACACAGGAGCCAAGTCACCTGAGCGGTACAGCCTCAGGTGAGGAAGAGTCTCCTCCAGAAAGCACTTGCAAGGACCAAGTGGTCACCATCCTTTGTTACAGTATCCCTGATGCTTACGAATATTCTGGGCAGAGAGCTATTGTTTACAGTGAAGAGGTAACAAAAAAATAAA